>CAUYSK010048657.1:0-16241 GCA_963575035.1 Avahi laniger | reverse complement strand
TCATACAATGCTAGAAACAGAGGCTCAGAGAGGTCATGTGACTTACCCAAGGTCGCACAGCTACTAAGTAGCAGAACTAGGATTTAAAAACAGATCTGCCTGACTTCAAAGTCTGTCCCACTTTTAATAATAATGATGTCTCAATGACAGCTGCCATTCACTGAGTGCCTACACATCTGACTGGGTTTGAACCAAAGTACTGGTACAAGCACAATGTATAAGCTACAGCACGCTATTAATATTTAACCTCTGAACTTCAAATTTCTCATCTGTAAATGGACTCAGACAGAGGTTTGCTGGGAGAATTAAATGAGATCATGGATGCAAAGTGTTAAGTATGATATCTGGCACAGAGCAGGTTCCTAATAGATGACCTCCAAGTTATTTCTGGATCCTCAGTGCCCTACAATAGGTTGGGCACATGACAGGCACCTAAGCAATGCACCCTGCATGCATGTCAGTGACTGCTAGCTGCTCTTGAGAGAAACAAACAGAGATGAGTAAATCGAGTCAGTCAGTGAACATTTATGGGGCACTTACTGTGTGCCACGGCACCCAGGGTGCTGCGAGGGAGACACAGTTCTTGGAAGACTAGAAGCTCACAGTTAAGTGCTGGAGCCCGCAGCAAGTCAGGGGTGCTGTGGGAGGGAAAACAGGGTAAATGCACAGGGTAAGAAGCCAGGACCATATCCCTTGCGCAAATTAGCACAGGGCTCCGAAGGCCGCACATGCAACCTGGGGCAACCACAGGGCAGAAATCAGGTGCGTTTAGAGTCCCAGCACTCCCGTCGCTGGTATCGTAAGGATGGATCCCAGAGCCTTCTGCCAGCTGGCCATGGTGATCGGATGTCCTTGGTGGAATTTTGGAAGCTCAGATGGAAGGGGAAGGTTTTGGGAGGCACCTCGGGGGAAGCCCCCTTTGGCAGAGGGTGTAGTTCCAGGGAAAATGTTAAGTGACGCTGGCCTGGTCATCAACTGGTGGAAGAGAATGGAAATCACATGCCCCTAGCAAGTGAAAACCACAGAACTGGGTTATTCTTCTCCTAAATGATATCATCTAAAGGCACAGAAGTGCTAGCACTGAGAGGCAGTGGGAAGCACGCAGAATTGGAGGCCAAAGACTTAGTTCTGAGCTCAGATTCTTCCATGTGCTAGCTGGGAGACGGTACTCAAGTCAGGGAATTGCAGTTTCAGTTTCTCCGTTTATTAAATGGGGTTAATTAAATACTCAACTTGCTTTTGTGAGGATTATGTAAAACAATACATGGAAAAACACAAATGATGGTTTTGCCATCAGGACTTTGTCATCAAACTGACCACTCTGGGCTTCTGTTTCCTCCTCTGGGAAGTGTAAAAGGTGTCAGGAAGATTACATCAAAGACATTCAAACAGCCCCGTGAGAAGCAGCAGCCACCACTCTCATCGTTAATAACAATCAGCTTTCCGGCATCTGAGCTCGAGACTGTTAAGCGTCTCCACGCCAAGTGCATTTGCAAATGCTCTTGCAGGAAGCTGCACTTCACATCCCTGGGGCTGCTCTGGCAGAGACTTGTCTCCTCGGTCTGCCCTCGGCCCTCCTCACAGATGCAACCAGAAAAGAGAAAAGGGAGCTTGCAAAGCGGGTGGCTCATGCAGATGGGCCATTGTTGAATGGGATGGGGTGATCTCCAGCTCCCACAAAATGATTCTTTAATAAGAGGGCTTTCAAGACACTATCTTGAAGATTCTTGCTTCTTTATTTCACACCTTTAGTTTTCACACTATCACCAGGCTGAAAAGTGTCCAGTGAAATATGAGATCATCAGAAGCGAGGGTGTTCATGTGGAAGCCACCAAGTCAAATCCCATGGAATGTGTTTTTCCCAACTCCCACCTTTTTATTATCCTTGGAAATCGTAAAGCCTAGAACCAATCTCGATGTGCATTTAAAATAACAAATAAGTCTTCTCTGGCCTGACCGGGCGAAGTTGCTTTGAGGGGTTCAAGTCCAGCAGCTGTCTGGCTGCAGACTAAATACAGTGCATGTGAACTCACAGGTCCACATGTGTCCAGACGTTTAAACGGGCAGGAAGAGAAGAAATGGTGGAGAGAAAATAAAGGGTCAATGGACCTACCACGTACCAGGAGTCTCTTGGTGTTCCCATTTAATTCTCGGAGCCCTCCGAAATGGTATTAGTAAACTCACTTTATAGTAATGATAATAACAACAGTAATCACAATAATGGAGTCACCGTGATCATTGCTGATATTTACTGAGCCCTGGCCATATGCCAGGCACGTGCTCAGACCTTCCCATCCGTTATCTGATTTAGCCTCACGTAGCTCTAAGTACTAAGGTCCGCCACTGTCCCCATTTTACAGATTTAAAGATACACGCGTACTAAATGGAAAAGCCACATTCAAGTGCGCACGCTCAGCCACTGCACGGCCGCATCAAGCAATGGGCCAAGGTGGTAGGAGACCTCGCCCAGGACACACGGGCCGGAGTGGCTCAGCAGGGACTTGAACCCAGTTTGCCTGACTGCAGAAACTGCACCCTCTGAGCAGACCAGGGCACTCTGAGAGTCCCCGGCAGCCAGTGCTGCTCTCTCTTGTGCCTCCAAGCAGCGCTGGGATGGGATGACCAAGAAAGCTGAGCTCTCCACGACACCGACGCGGGCAAAGTCCTGCTTGACTGGAACACCGCCCTCGTGGTGAGTTTAAGCTTCACTGTAGGTGTCTTGGGAAGCCGCTGGAGGAGTGTGAGCCAGAAAGTGACACGTTCTTATTAAAGGTTTTTAAAAATCATTTGGGATGCTCTGGAGAGAACAGACTGACAGAGTGGGAGCAGGATTGTTCGTTACATAATGCAGAGTTTCTAATTGCACGGAGATGTTTTCCTTGCAAGGAAATTTACGTCTTCGGATAAAGCTAAAATCCCTCTTGACTGCTGCCCCATGCTACTGCGACTTCTGTGCGGTCCTGGGGAAGCCCCGTGTCCGGGGCTGACAGGACTCACACCCGAGTGGTGTTCTGAGGACGAAGACAATCGGAGTGGCGTCTGGACCCCAGTGCAGCGCCCGGCAAGCTGCCGAGGGGGAATGACACACACTCGGCCTACTCTGAGGCAGGGCGGAAACCTCCACGGTGCACTTCTGTCTTAGATAGCCGGGGCACAGAGGGGCAGGGATGCTTGTCCCGGCGCTTCAAGGTCCAAGCATGAGAGCAGGGAGCGGACAGGACCTAGACAGACGGGCCAGGCCGTGCAGATAAAGATGGGCTTGCTGGTGGCTAATAACAGAAGGCGATGCCTGGCGCCGACTGTGTGCCGAGTTCTGAGCCCCGGTTTCCAGTAACTTAGGTAAATCTCACCGCACTGCGAGGCCGCTGCAGTTGGTTCTCGCTGTTCACAGCAGCTATGCTCTATAATGCAAAGGCTCCGTGAACACTGGCTCAGCAGACAGTGAATCATCGCTCCTGAGAGAAATAAAGGGTCAAGGACTTACAAGTCCCTGTTCACATTTTGTCAACCAATACCCGTCACCTTGTTGCATATATATTTCTTAAACACACCCTATCTAATATACATTGTTGATTCATTAACACTGAGCTCACGGCTCTGCAGCTCCTGCAGCTTACCTAACATGTATTTCCTCTGTAAGGCACATCGCAGCCTTCATTCACTTAGGGACGTTTGACAGAGCTTTGGCACCAGGCTCAGGGGCCATTTTACACAGTGAAACCACCAACAAAAAGCACAGTAATGAGAAAAATATGGCACTGAAAAAGCCAAAAAAAAGGATGCTTATTCACAGCGTGAGAGAGAAAAGAAGAAGGCAGAGGGAAGCCTTGTTCCGCTTCACTTGGGAACGTGCAGATCAGGTGACTCAAACTTCTCAGTGTCTTGTGCGTGTCCATGAATGACCTTGAAATCACAAGTATTGGTTTAGGGGTTACGAATAAATTTTAGCAAGCAGATGAATTTGCAACTACAGAGTTCATGAATAAGAAGCGTTGACTGGACTGCTACATCCCTATTTTACAGAAGGAAAAACCGAGGCACAGAAAGGTGAAGTGTCCCACCTCAGGTCTCACAGCCAGTGAGTGTCAGAGCCAGATTGTGAACTCAGGCACTCACTCGACTCCCCACGGCACGGCCCTCCAGCCTCCTGTGCCACTCGGTGGGTGCAAGGAGCAGTAGACTGAAGGCTGAGCATCTCTGCATGAGGCACACATGTTTGCTGTGGGCAGAGCTAGTGCAAAATGGGGAGAATCAGAGCTCCCCCTTCGTGGGACAGCATTTAAGGAAGGTGATGCACGCGACAGGCACAGCACACAGTCATCGCTTGACAAACAGTCCCCCCCAGCACACAGAGAAAAGGGCAAAGGGTCAGAAAACCCCTGCAGGTCACACGCAGGGCATTTGGCCTGAGAACAGATGCTATGTTACGCATCTTTGAACATCTAGCCCAAAGAAATCCAACTAGAAACTCACCAGACATACAGGATACCATAATTTCAATGTAAAATATCCTGACTACCACAGAGATGCCAATAAATATTTTCAAATTCTTTGATCTATTATACATTTTGAAGCTCTGTAAAACACATCCGTAAAAATTGCAAAACCACACAAAGCAAAAGAGATAATTTTTTTTTTTTTTAGTGGATCCAAATGATCAGAAAAAATGTTTGGAAGTTTATTCATTTAGAAAACTCTATCAATGGGTGAGACACCAATTAATTGCTAAGATACAGAATCCAAGAATGCACTGTGTTCAGTGAGATGTCATCACTTCAGTATGGTGCTTTGCTAATTGAATGCATAATTTGAACAAATTCAAAAAGAGAATGTCACACACTTGAACAGGTTAAGAAAGAACACAGACTAAAATATGGAAAGAGTCAAGCAATCAAGATGATGTTTTAAAAGTGATCGGGAACAATAGACACATTATGCTGCTGAGTATTAGAAAAACTCACCACCCTTGGTGAATTACAAAGGTAAAAAGAGTTAGAGGCCAGGTGAAAAGGCCTTGGAAGGCTTTGAGTCAGGAATGAAAATTGGTTGGCGGCACAGAGAGAATGGGGAAGCCTTCAGCGCGCCCCAGGGCCGTTGGTGCATCGCAGGGATGTGCCAGGCAGGTGGCCCTCCAGACAGAAAACTAACAGACCCAAAGCAAGTAAGGAAAAAAGATCCATTTACCTATGTTGGTGGTTACTCAGTTTTAAACTGAGCTAGAAGCCGTTGAGTTTCTGAAATGCCTGTAGAACATCTGTCTCCCGTGGGACTGAGTTTTGTTGTTAGTGAACCCTAGGGAAACAGTTTCTGCTCTCAGTATTTTTCTACTTCTCCTTCTTAGTGATAATAATAATGGCTGACACTTGCTGAATGCTTGCCATGGGCCTTGCGTCACGCCGACCACTTGGCGCATCCTGTCTTGCTTAACCGTCATAACCATCTTAAAGTTCAATGATTCCAGTTTTGCAGATGGGGAAACCGAGTCTCAGAGAGGTCAAGTGCATTTCCCAAACCACAGTCAATGAGTAATAGTGTCTGGATTTGAAACCAAATCTGTCTGCTCCAAATCCTGAATTTTCAAATGTCTTACTAAACTGTTTCTCAAGCATAATATTGTTTTGAAAAGATGAAAAGGCTTGCTGAATGTGAAAATAAATCCGCTGAGGTCGTCACAAACGCAAGGGATTTGTACACCTCATTTAAAGATGGTCTGTGTGTCAGCCTCAGGGGCTCTGCCCTGCGCGATGTGATTCCAGTTCCAGACCCCCTTGTCAGTGGCCCTTGGGACATCACAGGATAGCAAAAGGAAGGCAACAAAAAGCTCAACTAACAAATATTAGGAGATTATTTTGACTTCCTGATGCCCAGGACAAATCATAGGCATCTTGCTCTTGCTTCCAGAGTGAACATTCTGAGCAAGACTGTGTAAGAAAGGGGAAACTCCCATCCATTCCAGCCCCTGCCACCTCCCACATCAGAATAGCCGGGGATGTTATCAGAGAGCACGACTCTTTGCAGCCTGCCCCTTAATTTCAGGGTGCTCGTCCTGAGAAAACCTCATCACCCTTCCCCTGCTAACCCATAAGCAGGCCGGGAAGGGCCATGTCCAGCCTGCCTCTGTCCTTCCACGTCCTCTTGGGACAGTCAGGGAGAAACTCCAAATCTCTGATGTGGGAGTGTAAAAACGAGATGTACTGTCCTAACAGCTACATCAGGAGTTTCTCTCGGGGAAGGAACTGTCATCGGGAAAACGCCTTGTGGGGAAGACGAGTCCCAGGGGGCATGTGCCAGCAGTACCAAGGTGACAAACAGCTGATCAGGGAATCAGGTACCAGAACTGAATAGAAATGAGGCTGGCAGGGTGCGAGAAAGAGGCAGGGGAGGAGCGAGAAGGAGATCAACGGAAGCTGGGACCAGAACTGTGGAAACTGCTCCGGGCCGTTAGGATGAGGGACAGGCAGAATTTTTACTGTTTGAGTGTGCGCGCGTATGCGTCCGTAACTCCGAAGGCTTCCCCCTGAGCCAATGTGTGCATGTGAGATTTCTTTGGCGGGAATTATGAAAAAGGTCTGAATTTTCCTTTTGAGTTGGTTGGCCATGAAATGGGGGCAACCTGAGCAAGGTAGGGAGGTGCCCACCACGTGGATTCGTGAGAGCAGAAGCTGGAGGTCGGCTTGAAGGAGACAAGGAAACCACTCGCTCTCTCGCGTCTCCAGAAGCTTGGGCAGAGCTCGTTGGGGCGCTGTAGGGTCTCTGGCTTTTTTTTTTTTTTTTGAAACAGTGTCTCACTCTGTTGCCAAGACTAGAGTGCAGTGGAGCCGTCACAGCTCACAGCAACCTCAAACTCCTGGGCTCAAGCGAGCCTCCTGCCTCAGCCTCCCAAAGTGCTAGGATTACAGGCATGAGCCCCTATGCCCAGCCAATTTCTGGAGATTTTATCCAGAGCTACAGAGGTCTGGAGGCCTCAGCTGATTACTGGGGTCCATACAGAGACATTCTAGTTCAAAAGGAGCACCGGTATCACTGAAGATAACTCCATACGGTTTACCAAGTGTGTGCCGGGTGCCAGGCCCCATCCTAAGCAATTGACATGCCTGAATTCATTTACTCTCAGCCAGCCTTTCGAGAAGGTACTATTAATTTCTTCATTATATACATGAGGAAGCTGCGGCACAGAGAGGTTGCATGACTTGCCCAAGAGGTTGCACAGCTGTGGAGTGACGCAGCCAGTGGGCTCCAGGGACCTTACTCCTCAATAAGAAAACACAGAGCGCAAGAGGGAGGCTTGTCCCAGAGGCACTTCCGACTCCTGGTCTCCGCATTTTACGTGGAAGTCAGAATGGCCTCGATTCTGATTGCAGAGTTACAGAGACCCACAGGCTGGTTTCTGGAAATGCAGAGATTAAAGATGGTCTCAGTCCGTTTTGTGTTGAGTCTGGACAACTTATAAAGAATAGAGGCGTACTGGCTCGTGTTCTGCAGGCTGCACGAGAAGCCCAGACCCTGCTGCTTCTGGGAGGGCCTCAGGCTGCTTCCACTCACGGTGGAAGGAGAAGGGAGCTCCGTGTGAGGCCCCACCTGAGGCAGGAAGCAAGAGAGAGAGGAGGTGCCAGGCTCTTTTCAACAGCCAGTTACAGTGGGAGCTGAGGGTGAGAACTCACTCTGAGAAAATGGCGCCAAGCCCCTCCACAGCCCAAACGCCTCCCGCTGGGCCCCAGCTCCAACACTGTGGATCGCATTTCAACATGAGTCCTAGCAGGCCCAAACATACCATATCCCAGCCGTAGCAAGGACATAGGCCGTGCCTCCAGGAGCCCAGAGTTCAATGGGGAGTCAGACACACGGCCAGTGATCACTCTATGGTAGGATGAATACTTCAGAGACCAATGGATGAGGCTGTGCTGTGACGTCCCCAGATCGTCACCTACTAACTTTGCTGGAGAGGTCAGAGCAGGCCTCACAGAAGAGGGACTTCATGGACTGAGGGTCTTCTATAGGGCTGGAACTATGCTGGAAATAAGTAAATCAGCAAATTTGCTTAATTTAACCTTCAAAGTAATCTGGTGAAACAGGTGAATTTTTACCATTGATCCTCCGTGCAATTTCCACCACATTATGTTCCTGGTTTGAAGAACCCAGAAATGTGTTGGTAAATCCTTTAGCCATATGCAGCTCAGGCTGTGATAACAAAATACCATAGACTGGATGGATCAAGCAGCATAAATTTATTTTCTCACCTTGCTGAAGGCCAAAAGTCCAAGATCAAGACAGATTTAATTCCTGGCGAGGGCCTGCTTTCTGGCTGTCTGATGTCTGCCTTCTCTCTGTTGCCCTCGCGTGGTGGAGGGAGAGCAAGCGAGACCTCCAGGGCCTCCTCTTATAAGGCACTAATCCCATCATGAAGGCCCCACCCTCATGACCTCATCTAACGCTAATCACCTCCCAAGGCCCCATCTCCAAATACCATCGCATTGAGGGTTAGGGCTTCAGCATATGCATTTGCAGGTATACAAACATTCAGTCCACGACGGCTTCTTTCTTCTCAAAGCTCCCTAGTTTCTGGTGGCTTCCAGACCATTCGTATAGTGGTTATGAGCTCAGGCTCCAGACTCTCACCTTTGTGGGTGTAAATCCAGACTCTCCGCCAGATAGGTGCATAGTATTTTATAGTTGGGGGCTTCGCTGGCCAGATTTGACCCACAGCCCGTTTTTATAAGTCAGATGTTACTGGAATATCGCCACAGCCGTTCACGTACATGTAGCCTGCAGCTGCACTGACGCTGCACAGGCAGAGTGCCTGCAGCAGAGACCATCTGGCCCACAAAGCCTGAAACATTTACCATCTGGCCCTTTACAGAAAAAGTTTGCCAAGCTCGCCTCTCCGGGCTTCAGTTTCCTCTTTGAAAAAATGGGCAGAATAATACTTTCCATGTTGTATAGCTGTGCATATTAACAGAGGAATTCCACATGGGGCACCCACAGTCATTGACCACTGATGTCCTTGTCATTACTATTCTCGGAAATAACCACGTACCATGAAGAGCCCCTTCCCTTCTGTTCTTCAAGGGCTTCAACCAAGGGCCCAAGTTTACCTCAATTTTTCCCAGTCACTGTGGAAAATCTGCTGATCCGTGACCCTCTTTGGACACACAAACCCCCATTGTCCTAAGGTCCGCGAACAGCTTTGGAAGGGAACAGGGGCCCAGGTGTTAAGCAGGCAGCTCGTCTGTGGAACTTGGCCCTCACTGGAATATGTGCCTCAGTGCTCCAAAGGGGAAAATCAACTAAACGCCAGTAATGGGTTGTAGTGTAGAACATACCCAAGGGAATTGAAAAGTTGCTACTTAAGGGGGTTACCCTAAAGGCCTATTTGGGGTTGGCCACTGGCCACGGCAGCTGGGAAGGTGTCACAGATGAGACTGGCACTTGCTCTGATCTCGTTTAGACAACAGGTGCGTCCTCCCAAGTGCTATAAAGCGACGCATCCTTTCTCTGAGAATTGCCTTCAGATCAAGGGCCGTCTTGCTGGGAGACGACTGGGGGTGGCTGCAAAGCCCACCCATCCCCCTTGCCTCAAGGAGGGAGGGCTGACTCTGTGGTTCCATCATGCTCTGGAGCTCCTGTGGGATCAGCATGTTTCAGTCTCCCCCCAGCTGCCCCTAGCTATTTACCAAATCCCACAAACCAGAGAAAACAGCCTATGTCCCTGAAATCGGGCCATCCGGGATCACAGATAGTTGGGTTTCCCTGCCCTGGGCTGGAATTCAATCAAACACAATGGTCATCTTCTTTAGTCTTGGTTATTTCCATCAGTGGTTAACTAGTTAAATGGGGACATGAATTTAACTTTAAAAAAACTGCAGTTAGTTTACAGGAGACAATCTTTCAAAACAGGAGTCTAGGGGCAGGAAATAATAATGAATCCGGGATGGTGAGAAGAAATGCAAGCATTTATCAAGCCTCTGCTTGCTCAATGTTTGCTGGTGCCCTTCCTTTCGGCCAAAACAAGTCAGGCGCCCAAGCTCAGAATCAATGCGGAGAGAGCAACAAATGGGCGTGGATACCAGGCGCACCATTCACCAGGAGCAATAATGTAACAGGAGACCACAGGTCGCCCTCTGGCCTCCACATTCATGTCCTTCCCACACGTAAAAGGCATTTGCCCACCTCTAAGACACTCAAAGTCCATGGGTCCCTGCTGGACACCGGGCCCAGCTGGAAGCAAGGTTGCTTGAAAATAGCTACTTGGTTGCAGCAATTCGTGCCCCAGAGAACTGTGAAAAAGACAGCGATGATTGATAGAAATTCTGGAATCTAGCTGGGCGCCTGTGGTTTGCTTCTACTACTGGGGGAAGATGGGAAGGGAATGGTCCTATTTAAGATCCAGTCCTGCGCCCTGGGCGTGGTTCTCTAATCCATTCTTCTCTTCTGCCTTTGTCTCTGATCTCTGGGCTCTGCCCTCCAAGGCACCTTTCCTGTAAGAAATGTCAGTGTTTGCAGCTGACTGGCTTTCTTAGCCTGATTCCTGTCCACAGAAATTTGGGAGCCCTGAATCTTCTTTTCATTTTTCCACTTTCTCTGTCCTAAGCTACTAAAACTCACTTAAAAGCTTTGTGCGGGTTTCTTACGAATCTGATGGTGGTTGGCCCCAGGACTAAAAGCCACATCCGTAATTGCTTCTGAGACAGCCTTCTCTTTACTTTGGAGCATCAGGGTGCTGTGGGGCAACTCTCAGGATTCCTGGCAACCCTTTTGTCCAGCCGAGGGCGTCTGGGAGACACTACCTTAAATTTTTCTAAGGTCCTAACTAATTTCCAGAGAACCATTATTGTAGAACTCCAAATTCAGGTCTGTATGCCCAACGCACAGCTAATGCCAAACACTGACACTGGTGCTCGGAGTCAGAGAAACGTTTGTGTGATTTGGTCAAAGTGAGAAGACAAGAGAGCAAATCTCTCAGATCTGTCTTGTCACAGAAATGAGGCAGCGAGCTTTATGAGAGCTGGGGAGTAAGGTAAGGGCAACTCTGTGTTGCTTTTAGTCTCGGATAACACCTTGTGTAACCAGAGTTGTGCACGTCAGCAGCTAGTCACAGCGTTCTGGGGACATTCGTTCCTTTTGCAAAACAAACTCGTAGATTCTCCTTGTGGCCCGGAGTTATCTCCTCCTGCCTGAGAAAGGAACGGTGCCTCAGCGGTCACAACGGCTGTGGGAACATGGGGTGCCGGGCAGGAGGGAAGGTGTGTGAACAGCCACAGGCCCAGGCCAACTTTATGTTGTCTCGGTCATTAGACATGTTGAGGTGCTAAAAGCTCAAGGGGCCTGGCTACAACGTCCAATCTCAGCTTGAGAAAGGACCCCTGTCGTCAGCACGCTTCCCGTTCCGCAGAATGCTCTCGCTGTGTCATCCACCGGATTTCTGCAGCAACCCACACAAGGACATTTTATTCTTCCATTTCTCAGATGAGAAAACTGAGCCTTCAGAAAAGACGTGCCAATTGCCTGAGGTCACAGAGCAGGGTGTCCAGGCCAAGTCCACCCACGTATCCCCTGTGCCCTACAGAACAGACAGGAAGCTCACCTGAGGTGGCCCTGTCCCCGGCTGAGGTCTCCTGCTGAGCCTGCTGAGCCAGGAGAATTACCCCTCAGCCATGCTCTCCTCAGAGGAAGACAGGACGGCAGGGAGGCTGCCATGGGTTGAATAAAATCTTTCTCAAAGATGTATTTTGCTTTCTGACACATCCCCTCTGATCATGCCACGTCAGAACGTCAGGGGCCGTCTTGGGCTTTTTCTCCAACACTCACATTCACAGCATACTCCATGCCTGTTTAAAGCACGTTTGTATTCAGTGTCTCATTCGATCCTCATGGCAGTCATGCAAAACAGGCAGGGCTAGCATAATTACGCTTAGCCTGAAGGATGGACAAACTCAGACACAAGGAGGGATGCAAGAGCAAGTCAGCCTTGCACAGAACTTCCCTGGGCTTGCGGTCTGGACAGGGTTAGCGCAGGAAGTAAACTTAATAACCGCCACCGCGTATTTCCAGACGTGGAAACTCAGGTTCAAAGACGGGCAGAGGTAAGCCTCAGCCTACTCAGCTGCTTAGCTTCAGGGTGAGCACCGGAACTCAGGCCACTGCCTTGCACTAGGTGCCTAGCGCAGCCTGTGCTATTGCTTCTCTGCTCCTCGATTCCCCTCCCCCAGCACGGTGAGGCTGACTCATCATTTATGGGACCTGGCGAATGTTAGTTTTTCTTTTTGTAGTTCTCGTGGGTAAGCATCTGGGCCTGCCCTAAAAACATCTGCCTTCCCTCCCAGCTACATCGCATGAGAGTGAATTTCCAGCATCTCCCCCAACTTGGGGAAATGGTAGCTACCCATCGCCTTAAGGGGCTCAAAGACCTTGCCTTCCTAGGGTGAGTCCAGGCTGAGTGAAGTGAGTCACTCCCTGTACAACTTAGGGAGGAATCACGTTAGTGGGGTCTGCAACCTGGTCACCCCATAAAACCAATTGTTCTCAATGACAAGAACAGAAAAAAGAGGTGGGCAAGCTCATGATTAGAACAGAAAATCTTGCAGCTATGGCCCTGTGCTCACCTAACCCCAGTAATAAACTAGGCCTGACCTGTGCTCATCCACTATACCATCCATCCATCCGTCTCCCCTCCTTGGTCCTTGTACCTCTTCTTCCTTTCATCTGTGTTCTTTTTCCATCCATTTATTCATTTATTTATAAATTTTGTTATTCATTTATTCATCCAACAAGTAGTTATTAAGTGCATTGTTTCTCAATCGTTTCTAACAACAGCTTGTGTCCCTCTCCCTCACCCCACGTACCCTTTTAAATGAGAAAACTGAAGGCTCAGAGAAATTATGAAACTTACTCAAGAACTACTTATCGCATTGTATAAAATTAAACCTCCTTGGAGGATTTTTATCCATAAGGGGGAGGGTGTCGGGTGTGAGTGGTTATGACGATCCGCACCTAAGCCCTTCCCCAGGCTCATTTCTGAGACACTCGGCATTTATTGAACATCCGCTGCGCATTGGTTGAACCCCTCTGTGTGCCAAGAACACAGCGGGAACGGGACCCAAGGCCACAGAGAATAAAACAAAGTCTGATGGTTTACTCAGGGCTTACAGAAGCAATAATCAAATAAGTGGTATAAATGTGGTCGGCGCAACAATGAAGCTTAGCGAAGCCGCGGCTCCCTTGCTGAGGGTGCTGGGGAGCTGGCCTAAAGGAGACTGAGGGCCTGAAGGAAAAGCGAGACTTTGCAAAACAGGAGCATCAGATTTTTAAACGAAATTTTTAATTGCAGAAGCAGTTATGCTTATGATGAACATTTTTAAGAGGACAGATGGGCAAAAAATACAAAGCAAACCCTCTCGCCCCTTCAGCGCTCGCCCACACCCTTGCAGTCCAGTCCCCAGCGCGCACCGTGGTTGGCTGTGTCCAGGGCGTCACTCCACAGTCCTCCAGCCATATGTGAGCAAATTATCTCATTAAGGGCTGCACATTTGGGATTCTCTAATTCTACCATTTGTCCTGCACTTACTAGCTGTCACTGTTTGACAAAGTTACTAGCTTTGTCAACTAGATGAACTACAGTTTATTTTTAAAAAGCAAAGTAAATAATTATTTCCTCTAGTTACCAATTTTCAGAGTAAGAAGTTGATCTCTATCTATCTATCCATATTGCTATTTAATTTTTTTCAGAATCCATATGGGTCGATAAGTTTTTATTTATCCTATATTTTGCAATCCATCGTTACTTTTCTATTCAGTGCTCGAAGCGTCCCGTTTGGCCAGTGGAAGTTCCTGCAAGCTGGCTTCCGTGCCTCTTTGACGAACCCTCAACATTCTTGCTTTCTCATACGATAAGGCTCATCTTGTACTTTCCATGCCCCAGATTTTAAATCACCCATTTATTTCTTCAACTCTGTTTCCTTTTAGGGGAGAAATCAAGATCCGGGAGCTAGATGAACTCACAGCTATAGAGTATCATTTTTTTCTAGGCTTATCCAAACGATGGAACTAGAAAATATATTGTTTAATAAAATCATGAGTTTATGTTGATATTTATAATTCAAATTTAATATTGCAGAGTTTCTTCTTAACACCTTCATTCACATTTTTATCTCCTTTTACCTTATGCTGAACATCTTAGCTCCCGATAATATATACCTGTTATATATTTGCTTTATTTTATAATGTACCCTAAATAATTACAAAGTTACAATTACTATATGAGTATTAACAATGAAATTATTGAATGAAGTTTAAGGTTATTTTGCAATTCTTTTTGTCCTAAAGGATGTATGGTCTGAGTACTATGTTCAAAACTCACTTGAAATGTATTCTCTGTGTGGTAATGCTACAAATTTTGTATATAGCCAGAATTATATGTTTCCATTTATTTTATATTTTAGGTTGCCTTTTTCCTTTTTTTAACTTATTTTTGAATATGTAAAACATTTATATAGTGCAAAAGTTGAAACCACTCAAAAAGATGCGCTCACAGAAGTCTGTTCCTCTAACCTAGTCTTGCAGCCTCTAGAGCTAAATGCTATTTTTCTTAGTTTCCAATTTATCCTTCCTGTATTTCTTTTTGCAAAAGCAGTATATATTCCACCTTGTTTTATACACAAAAAGTAGCAAACCATAAACAGTGTTCAATGCCTTGCTTTTTTGTCTAACAAAATGTGCAAAAAGATCACTCCAAATCTGTACACAGAGATCTTTTTTCATCGTTTTTTAAAGCCTCACGGTAGTCTACTGGCTGAACACTCCCTAGTTCGCTCAACCATTCTCTGAATAATGCACGTTTGAGTTGTTTCCAGATCTTTTGCTCTTGGAAATAATGCCGCAGTGAATATGTTTTTCTAACTACGGAGGTTTATCTTCAGGAAAGATTCCTGGAAGTAGGATTGCCGGATCAAAGAGTAAAGACACAGGTAACATTGTTACGAAGTTGATGCAAAAGTAAGTACAGCTTTAGCATTGTTGACATATGCCTTTGATACTGGAATACATTTTTAAATGAGGTTATGTTATACACAATTTTAATGAGCATTTCGTGCTTTATGTTTTTTTCTAATGACATTATTTGCTGTTTGTTTGATATTTACTTTAGACTTATGAAAATGATGTTAAACAAAAGGCAAATTCAAGCGATTTTCTTATTCAAGTTCAAAATGGGTGGTAAAGCAGCAGAGACAACTCGCAACATCAACAACGCATTTGGCCCAGGAACTCCCAGGAACGTACAGTGCAGTGGTGGTTCAAGAAGTTTTGCAAAGGAGACGAGAGCCTTGAATATGAGTGCAGTGGCGGCCATCGGAAGTTGACAACGACCCACGGAGAGCAATCATCGAAGCTGGTCCTCTCACAACTACACGAGAAGTTGCCGAAATACTCAAGGTCAACCCTTCTATGGTTGTTCAGCATTTGAAGAAAATTGGAAAGGCGGAAAAGCTCGGTAAGTGTCTGCTTCATGAGCTGGCCAAAAATAAAAAAAAATCATTGTTTTGAAGTGTCATCTTTTCTTCTTGTACGCAACAACGAGCCATTTCTCTGTCGGATTGAGACCTGCAACGAAAAGTAGATTGTATACAACTGGCGATGACCAGCTCAGTGGTTGGACCGAGAAGAAGCTCCAAAGCATGTCCCAAAGCAAAACTTGCTCCAAAGAAAGGTCATGGTCACTGTTTGGTGGTCTGCTGCCGATCTGATCCACTACGGCTTTCTGAATCCTGCCAAAACCATTCCATCTGAGAAGTCTGCTCAGCAAACCCGATGAGATGCACCAAAAGCTGCAACGCCTGCAGCCAGCGTTGGTCACCAGAAAGGGCCCAATTTCTCTCCGTGACAACACCTGACTGCACGTCGCACAACCAACGCTTCAAAAGTTGAATGAACTGGGCTACGAAGTTTTGTCTCATCCACCGCAGTCACCTGACCTCCCGCCAACCGACTAACACTTCTTCGAGTATCTCGACAACTTTTTGCAGGGAAAACACTTCCACAACCAGCAGGATGCAGAAAATGCTTTCCAAGAGTTCGCTGAATCCCACAGCGTGGATTTTTATGTTACAGGAATAAACAAACTTATTTCTTGTTGGCAAAAAAATGTGTTGATTCGAGCTTCCTCAAATGGTTCCTATTTTGATTAATAAAGATGTGTTGGAGCCTAGTTATAATGATTTAAAATTCACAGTCCAAATCCGCAATTACTT
>CAUYSK010048656.1:0-38270 GCA_963575035.1 Avahi laniger | reverse complement strand
TGCTGAGGGGGGAGACGCCGAGAAGGTGTAGTGCAAGTGGAGTTAAGAAGAGGATCATTGGCTCACGCCTGTAATCCTAGCTCTCTGGGAGGCCGAGGCGGGCGGATCGTTCTGAGCTCAGGAGTTCGAGACCAGCCTGAGCAAGAGCGAGACCCCACCTCTACCAAAAATAGAAAGAAATTAATTGGACAACTAAAAATATATAGAAAAAAAATAAGCCGGGCATGGTGGCGCATGCCTGTAGTCCCAGCTACTTGGGAGGCTGAGGCAGGAGGATTGCTTGAGCCCAGGAGTCTGAGGTTGCTGTGAGCTAGGCTGACGCCACGGCACTCACTCTAGCCCGGGCAACAAAGTGGGACTCTGTCTCAAAAAAAAAAAAAAAAAAAAGAAGAGGATCATTGATCATCGTCAGCCTCTTCCGGGGGCAGGGAGCAGACTGGACCGGCTGAAGCACAGCCTTGGAGGAAGGGAGAACAGGAAACACGGCCCGGTCGCCAGGTCTCTGAACACCACGGCACCCTCACTTCTCAGGAAACCCTAAAATGCGTTAGTGGAAAATCCCAGCCCACCCGAGACTCCTCCAAGAGAAGCTTCAGGGGTGGCTACCGAGGAGCAAAGGGCAGGTTAGCATTAGGGAGGAGGATTCCTTCTCCCAGATACACAAACGTGTAAATCGAGCTCTGCAGGAGCTCTGCCCTTTTCCTCCGGGGCACTCACCACAGCTCCTGGGGCTGCAGCAGTAGTTAGAGTGTCACTTGTGTGTCTGTGTGTTGTGGTCTGTCTCGCCAGCCCGAGTGCAGGTGCCAGAGTAGGGACGCATGGCTCTTGTTGACCAAAATGTCCCAATACCCAGTTCCGTGCCTGGCAGAGAGCAGGCATTCGGGAACTATTTCTTGAATGAATGAATGAAACGCTAAACTGCCCAGATATTCAACAATAAGGAAATAGTTAAGCGAATCATGACAAACGCTGTCAATGACAGTTTTAGCCGCCTAAGAAAATGTCGATGATGTAACATTAGGGAAACTGGCGCAAGCATTGTAATTAGGACGCTTCAAAACTGCTCTGCATAAACAGGGCCTGGAAGAATGCAGAGGAAAATGAGAACAGCTGTGGTGCTGGAGACGGGCGATCCTGCTGGAAATCTTCCTCTCAATTTCGGCAGACTGTAGCAACCTTGCGTGTGGCCCTTCCTATCCTTGAACCCAGCAATCAATCCCATTTCTAGAGCTGGTGCTGAGAATCAGAGAGACAAAGCTCTACGCGGGGATCTGTTATTGGCGAGTAACCTCTCTGCGACAGGCACTGCACTAAATAAACATTTTGCCTACGTCATGTCATCTCATCTCCACAGCAGCTCTGGGATGGGGCCCATTGTTAACCACGTTTTACAGATGGTGAAGGAAATTGCTGCTCGCAGAATCGCTTGCCCAAGTCACACAGCCAGGAGAGGCAAAAACGAAATTCAAACTCAGAATGGTCTGACGCCAGCACCTAGCTCCCTGCACACACGCCAACTCCCACACCGAGCCTTTGTCCGCAAAAGCACTCAACATGCATTTAAACATCATGAGGCATGTGTATGGACACACATCAATACAGACACACACTAATCCTGAGCTGTGTGGAAATTCTATGCAGAGAAAAGCACTGGAAGCAAATATGCCAGAATGTTAGTAGAGGTTATTTTGGGTGACAGAATTAAGGGTGACATTTTCTTCTTCGTTCTTTGCTACATTTTCCAAATTTTCTACAACGAGCATGCATTGCTTTGATAACTGGAAAATTAATGTAATTGTTAAATTAAAAATTTACCTTAGTTGTTGTTATATCGCTTTTACAGCAAGTCCATTTGTGGGGAAAGAGGAAGGGACCGTCCGGGGTTGGAGGAGAGGAGTGTGGGAAACTTTTACTCCAGCGCCGCTTTTCTGCCCTGTTGGGATCAGGGGTCGCCACCAGGTGGCGCCCAAGGCCCACTTTTTAAGCGTTGGGGGAGGCGTGGGGAAGGTCCCAAGGTGTACGCGTCAGAGCAGCTCCCGCCCGGCTCTGTCTGCAAACACACACATTATTTTGCACCTCTGAGCTTTCGCTACCGTTGCTCCCTCTGCCTGGTGCGCCCCACACCACCTGACCCCCTGTCTGCTCAGTTAGTTGATCCTTAAGGCCCAGATACAAAATGTCCTTCTCAGGGTGCGACCTAGCACCGGGGAGCACCCAGGTTCCTTGACCAATGAGCAGAAACTTCACTTGCAGTTTCAGGCTTTCGCTTTCTCGAACAGGTTGTTTCTTTTTGAATGACAATAAGAGCCCTCGTTCATTTAGCACACCTGTGTGTCAAGCCCTGCTGGGTATCAGGGTATTTAATTTCTCTTCCCCCAAGACAGCTGGGCGGGGAGGGGGAACGTGAGTTCTGACTGTCTGGGACCCACTCTCCCCTCCCCCACCTCCTGGCTGGTTATGTGTTAACATAAGTAGGTGACCTAGTCCTGCTGGGACTCTTCTCAGCTGCAAAAAGGTGAAAATGATAGTACCTACCTCCCAGTATTACTGTTGCTTTGAGCATTGAATTAGCCACCATATGGAAAAGCATTTAGGACAGAAACAGAAGCCCTCAATAACCTGCTAATTGCTGTGATGTCCCTACATCCCTCTGGACTATGTGCTTCCTTCCCTAGGAGGCAATCGGCCATTCTGTCCTCTCTGACCCGCTTCTCTGGCCCCCTCTCAAGCTGGGCTGCACTTTTCTGTCCCCACTGGACCAGGAGCTCCCCAAGGACTGGTCTGTGAATGCTTCAGTCCCTGGGTCCCCAGCACAGGGTCTGGCACAGAATAGGCTGTGTTTATGGAATTGGATTATTTAGCCCCAGGATTGTTGCCTCAGGATTTTCACCTCTGTATCTACAATTCTGCCAAGGGTGTAGGGATGAAGGAAGAATTTATCAAAAAAAAAAATTGAGTTTTGAAATTTTTGAAACTTTGATTGAAGAATAATATACATACAGAAAAGTTTGATGGATTTTCCCAACACCCAGATCAAGAATCAGAATGTCCCTGGCATTCTGGAAGCCCCACCCTAGGGTAGCCATTTTCCTGACTTCTAATAGCCCAGATTACTTTTTTTTAATCAGATATATTTTAACTGACTCCAGTCTTAAGAAACCATGCCGCACATTATCTGCTTGGCGTGGAGAGGCATTTTCAAACACAACAGGAGACAGTGGCATCCACAAGGAACACCACGTGATGTCTGTGAAATGAGTACCCCCCCCACTCTGCCCACCCCGTAGCCACACTGTGAGTAGGAGTCAGGGAGGGAAGCCCCGGGGCATGGGACAGTGAGTGGAGCAGGGAGCCTGGCAGAGCCGACAGCTTAAGGGAAGGCCAAGAGTGGTGAGCCAGGGAGTGTACGGGGCTGCTGGGCTGTGGGCGTGGTGTGGCTGGCACTGGCAAGGTCAGCGTCAAAACAAGCTCCTCCTAGTAGCCGTGGGGTTTCCCAGAAGAGCTGTAAGCAGAGGACTGACACAGTCAGATTTCTATTTCAGAAAGAACACTCTGAGCCTTGAGAAATAAAAGTAACAACATTTATTGAGCTAGACACTTCTAAGCCCTTTGCATGGATTACCTAGTTTAGTGCTCACGGCAACCAAGGAGGTGGATAGCATTGGTATCCCCCAGTTTACAGACCAGGACACAGGGCAAGGAAAGCCAGTGTGTTCCCAAAGTCGCACAGCTGGAGGGCAGGAGCCCGTGTGCCAACCAGCTGCGGTCCAGAGCATGGCCCTTGAGTCTGTTCTGGGGCGGTTAGGTAGCCAAGAGGTGGCTCCCTTCCGTCTGAGAAGGGAGCCAGGTGGGTGGGAGCTGGGGGCCTTCCTGCTGCTCAGGCCGCATCAGTGTTTCCCTGTCCTTAGGCACCAGGGACTCTGTCTGCGCTCCTCCTCTCTCACCAGCCTCCTCCTCCTCCCCCACCCGAAGACTCATCCTTTCAATGCTTTCATTCAGTCGAGGAAGACACTCGGGAGAGGGCAGTTGAGTCGGGGATCTCACGGCCCTGGTCTCTGCTCTGAGGCTGCCAACCCTCTCTGGGAGGGTCTCTGGAAGCCTTGGGGACCCTGGCCCCTCTAGTTATCATCCCTCTAGATGGGTGGGGGTGACCCCAGCCATCTCCAGCCTCCTTCCCTTCCAGGGCACCCCCTCCCAGGAGATTAGCTTGCAGCTGCCATCAACCTCAGGGCTGGCACCCCTCATCTCAAGTGGGTGAATGGCCACTAGGAGACCTCCAGACTAGCAGCACCTCCCGTGGAGCCCCTGTCCTGGGAAGCCTCCTGGAGAGAAGGCTGGTGGCAGACAGGTGCTGTGGGCAGCCACACCTGGCAGACAGACACACCTGGAGGGGCCGGACGGAGAGAAGAGAGGTGCTCTAGGGAGAAAACCAAGCTGCGGACAGACAGAGGCAAGATCTTCTCTGCTCCAAGAAAAAGCCCTAGGAAAGGAAGAAAGGGATGAGAGAGGGAGGGAGGAAACATTGGCTTAGCACTTCCAATATATCGGGAACTTGACCTTCCCAGCAAACATTATAAGGCTTCACAGTTTAGAGCAGGAATCAATAAACTTTTTCTGTAAAGGCCAAACAGTAAATATTTTAGGCTTCGCAGATTCTGATGCCACCACTACCCAACTCTGCCACTGTAGCGAGAAAACAGCCGTAGACAACATGTAAATGAATGAGCTAGCATGGCTGTGTTCCAAACTTTATTTACAAAAACAAGCAGAAAAGATACTCAACGTCATTAGCCATCAGGGAAATGCAAATCGAAACCGCAATTTGCATTCACATCCCCTGGGACGGCTGGAATAAAACAGACAGAGAGTAGGAAGGATGTGGAGAAACTGGAACCCTCCAACACTGCTGGGGGAAATGTAAAACGGTGCAGCTGCTTTGCTAAACAGTCTGGCAGCTCCTCAAATGGTTAAACATAGCGTTGCCATATGACCCGTTCCACTCCAGGGTAGAATGAAAATCCAAGAGAAATGAAAACATGCGTCCACACAAAAACTTGTACACAGATATGCATAGCGGCACTACTCATAATAGCCCAAAAGTGGAAACAACCCAAATGTACATCATCTGATAAATGGATTTAAAAAATGAGGTATATCCATTCAGTGAAATATATTTGGAAATAAAAAAGAAATGAAGAGAAAATTACAAGAAATTACTCAGCATATATTGAAATTCATCTCCAAATTGAACAGGCCCACTGTGTACCCAGTTTAATGAATAAAAAAGGTGCAAACCATCTCACATCACTTTAAATTATAGTGCACTGGCAAAGAGAAGATCCTAAATATTTCCAGAGAAAGTAGGAGGGAAAATGAAAACACAAGGAATGGGAAACAGAATGGCATAAGATTTCCTAACCACACCACAGGAATATGAAAGACAGTAGAGCAGTGCCTTCAAAATTATGAGTCAAAGTGCTAGAGAATTCTATACCCAACCAAACTATCAAGTGTGAAACTAGACTAATATTTTGAGACATTCTAAGGCCTCAAAAATTGACATTCTAAGTGCCCTTTCTAAGGAGCTGCTGAGAATGTAATCTACCAAAATGAGGGAGTAAAACAAAAAAGGAAGACGTGGGATTCAGAGGACAAGATTTGTAGCAAACATGGATTTAAAAAAAAGGAAGAAAGAAAAGAAATGAAGTACTGATACATGTACCTGCTAAGTGGAAGAAGTCAGACACATAAGACCACACATTCTATGATTCTGTTCCTATGAAATGTCCAGAATAGGCAAATCTATAGAAAGTAGATTTGTAGTTTTCTAGGGCTGGGAGGTGTGGTGGGGAAGAGAGGGTGACAGCTTAGAGGTACGAGATTTCTTTTTTAGGATGATGAAAATTGATTGTGGTAGTGGATACACAACTCTGAATATACTAAAAACCAATGAATCATACACCTTAAAGACATGAATTGTATGCTATATGAATTATATCTCAATAAATCTGTTTGAAAAAACAGGCAGTGGGTCAGATTTGGTCCACCTGCCATAGTTTGCTGAGCCCTGATGTGGAGTAGAGCAGTCAGACTGCCTGGGTTGGAGTCTGCACTCTTCTTTGTGACCTTGGGCAAGTTTTGTAAATGCTCTCCTCATCTAAAAAGTGGAGTAATAATAATAGTGTCTGAGAGCATCGTTGTGCAAACCGAGTTGAACTATGGAAGGCGCCTGCATGGAAGTACTCTGTCAACGCTGGTGATTCTTAGGGGTCCCATTTTAGAGATGGGGAAACTGAGGCTGAGACAAAGGGAGGCTTTTATCCAAACTCACACAGTGAGTAAGTGAA
Organism: Avahi laniger; assembly: GCA_963575035.1. Lineage (NCBI taxonomy): Eukaryota > Metazoa > Chordata > Mammalia > Primates > Indriidae > Avahi > Avahi laniger. The sequence continues at coordinate 31,923 of CAUYSK010048656.1, read as the reverse complement.
AGAGTTCAAGTTCAAGCTTCAGTGCAGTCCAGTGCTATGTCCTTGTTCTTTCCCCTCTGCCACTCTATCCTGCCGGGACCTGCTGGCCGCGTACCAACTCACTGAGAGACCCTGGCCTGGCCCTGCACCCTCGGGGCTTCCATTCCCCTATATCAAGTAAGGCATTTGGCCAGACACACCTTAAGAACTCTTTCCTCGATGACATTTTACAAATTGGTGGAGAAGATGGTGTGGGAATGCTGGCTGTGGCAGGCTCCATGCGCCGTGGATCCTCGTGCCATTGTCATCAAGCCTAGAGGACGGGTTTCCCACCTCCCTTGCTGAACTCACTTGCCAGCCCCCGGGAGCAGAGGAGGCGCATAACACTCCACCAACCGGTACCAGAATAACGGCCAGGCTCGCAAAGCAGTGAGCTGGAAATACAACAACTGACGACATGATACCACCTTGGATTCTCCAAGCACTCTGCGAAGGCAGAGAATAAACACCAAATTTCAAATTGCTTTTCCTAAAAGGTCAAGAGAAATTGAAAGCGACTGCACGCTCCTAACAACAGGCTTCTCTCTTGGAGAGCTGTCAGGGTTTAAAAATATTTTACAAAGCAATCATCTGTATGCAATCAAGAGAGATGCCTCACCCAGGTCAAGAAGCAGGGGCTGTTGAAATGTATCCATGGAGTTGTGCTAGAAAAAAGAAGATAAAACACCACCGATAGCTCAGTTTGAGCCTAACTTTGGAAAGCAAGTTAGAAAAAAAATAAAGAAAAATAAACAAAGGAAAATAAATCCCAAGTGTTCCCAAGTGGCCCAATTTGAAAATAAATCCTTTTCCTTGTTGGTTTAGTGGGTGAATTGAAGGAGATGATTTCCTTCTCTTTTGGGATACTGATCCCTCCATCCCCCTTACTCCTCTACAACCAGTTAGCCACCAAGACCCATACTGGCTTCTACTGGAATTTACCTATCGATTTTGAGGCACTTTGAAGAATGTTTTGCCATTTTCCAGAAAGGCTGGTGATGAGGGCCCAAGAGATGGTTCCAGCCACCCTGTGAACTTGAATGTGTGTGTCGGTCAGGACGGGCCCTGTGACACTGCAGTGACAAACATCCCCCAAATCCCAGCAACTCAACAGAAAAGTCTGTTTCTCTCTCACACTACCCACACAGGACAGGAGCCTCTGCACACGGTAATCAAGGCCACAAAGGCTCCATTTCAGTGTGACCACCATGGTGGGAAGGAAGGGGACACGACTCACACACTGGCTCTTAAGGCGTCACTCAGAAGTGAGGCATGACTGATCTGCTTCTAGAGCACTGACCAGGGCAAGCTTAACGTCACAGCTAGAGAGGACGGGCAGTCCCACCGTATGAAGAAGCAGAACAGTCGAAATGTTGAGTAAACACACTCCTGCCACCCACAGTGCACCCCACGCAGGACCCAGGGCACTGGGCCCCAGGCCCAGGAACCAAGTATCAGGGGGCAGGAGCGTGAGACTTGGGGGGCTCAGCAGTGTCCAGGGACGTCTGGGTGAGGCGGGTAAAGTCCCCAGTGTGTGCCTGGGACGTGGTAGGTGCTTAGTAACCATGGTATCACCTGGCCCAAAGGCCAATGACAGAAGAAGAGATGAGGGACGTCAGAAGGGATCTTAAAGGTCATTTAGCCAAAGTCCTGAATCAGCAATGGAAAAAAGAGAAAGCTAAATAAGGACAGATGGGAACTGGGGAAGTGGAGGGAAGATTCTTCTCACCTGCCCTCTGCAAGCAAAACCCTACCACTTAGGGTGGAACATCGGAACATCTCTTGATGTTCTCTCTCTCTCTCTTTTTTTTTTTTGGTAGAAAGCGAAGAGTACCATTCCCTCTTCTGCTGCCTGTAGTCCCAAGAGAGGGAACTGTTTTCAAAGACCCAGCTCCCCAAGGGATAGGGCTCATGCTTGACACAGAGGGTCTCCCTTGTGGTCCCCCGGCACACCCAGCCTTGGTCAGTGAGACAAAGCCCCACTTTGGCTGGGCCTTAGGTTCGAAGCGATGGGATCAGAGGCCACTTCAAACTGCCCTTGTCTCACCTGCCCTTGCCCTGACATGTGGGGCACAGGCTCAGTGGTGCTCAGGACGATTTCTAAAGAAGGAAACTGACCATGGTCCACAGTTCCCCGATAGTCCTGATGCTCCACACCCCAACCCCAGTAGTGGCCATGTGACTTGCTTTAGCCAGTGGAACATTGGCGAGAATGACACAAGCAAAGGTCTTAAAAGCCATGCACAGGGACATGTCCTCCTGGGATGTTCCCTCGCAGAAGCCGGACACCAGGCTCTAAGACACTCAGGCAAGACTGTAGGAATGACCAGAGACCCTCAGGAATGAGAAGTTCCAGCCCCAGCTGAGCTCCCGGCTGGATGAATGTCCCAGAGGCCACATGAGTGACCTCAGCTGTGTCACGTGGAGCAGAACTTCCCAGGAGAGCCCAGTCGACCCCCAGCGCTGAGAGAAATAATGCGTCGCCATTGTTTTAAGCAGCTCCGCTTTAAGGTCGTCCATTGTGCATCAATAAATAAGTGAAGCAGTGATCTTCCTTCGTCTGAGAGAGACGTGCAGGATCGAGCTCCCACACCCGGACGCGGCCTGCCACGCGCCCCAGGCTTAGCTGGCACCGAGGAACTCCCTTCGTTCCTGCCTTCATGCCAAGGCCTGTGCTGGGAGCTCCACTCGGAGGTGCGTAAGACAAGGCCCCTGGGGCCTGAGCCACTCTCTGTCCATCGGGAGGCCAGACACACCCATAAATGACAGCAGCGTTTGCCACACTATCACAGAGAGACATTCGAAGTGGTCACGTTGGGCCTCTTAGCCAGGGTGGCCTTTGAGCAGGCTCCTGAAGCACGGATGGTTCCCAGGCAGGCGGGGGGTGGGCGAGGCCTTCCAGCCCGAGGGACTGGCATCTGCAAAGACAAACGGGTGAATCAGCCCAGTGCGGCTGGCCGCCTGCGAGAACCGTGTTATGGTGGAACGTCTATACATAGCGAAGCGTGGAGACCAGAGGCTGGGGAGGCGGCAGGGCCAGGCTACTCGGGGTCCTGCAAGCCAGGAGGGGGGCTGTGAACACAATCCTGAGCTCACCGGGGGATGAGGGTTTGGAAACAGAGCAGGGGAGATGAGATTGATATTTTCCAACATGTCACTCTGGCTACTGAGTAGAGAGAGGACAGGAGGGGGGGTCTGGATGCAGCCGGCCAGAGCCTGACTGCACATCCATTCATTCGACACGTTTTCACCGAACACCTACTGGGTGCCCGGCGTTGTTCCGGGTGTTGGGCGCAGTTTGGAACAGTGGGCTGGAGAGAAGAGGGCAGACCGAGGGCTGTCTGGGAGATGATGTGGGAGGCGAGTGAGATGTAGAAGTCCAGGGTGACTCCCTGGGGGGCTGCGGGCATGGATGGAGGTGTCATTTGCTAAAATGGAATCAGCAGGAGAATTGGGTTTGGGGATACAGTGAGTTCAGTCTTGCACATGTCGAGTTTGCGATCTCTGCGGAGCCGGTGGAGACCTCTCCCAGCCTGGCTGTCGGGGGGGCCAAATACCGCCCCCGCCTGCAACTTTTCCTGGTCTGCGTTTCTTCTCCCTGGCGCGGCCGTTGGTGGTGGCTGTGAGAAAGGGAACACCAGGAGCTCCGGGGTTGGCATCACCCGTGGGCTGGGAGAAGCCTGTGGGGATTTGCGTGATCAGAGGACACAGGATGGGGGAGGGGAGACCAGGCGTGGCTGAGAAACCTGGGGGGGGGGACCCCGACAGCCATGGAGCAAGGGAGCAGACTCGCCTCCCAGCCTCGACGTTCTGTCTGTAAATGGGATTGATAAAATTGTTGAAGATTAAACCAGACAATTCAGGTTTAATTCTCGGCAAGAGGCCAGGCCCATAATGACTGATCACTACATGATGGACGTTTTCGTTTTTATTAGCTCATTAGACCCTGGAGCAGAGCTAGGGCCCAAGCGCAGAGGCTTGGGGGTGCCTATTCAGCTCGAGGCCAGGAAGAGTCTCACAGGGCCAGGGGCCCAGGAGGGAGCCCAGGCGGGAGGGAGCGGAGTCAGGGAGACGGCTGCCAGCAGAGGGGTGGAGGAGAGAGGGGCCCCGGGGACAGGCAGTGGCCTCCTGGGCCCATCCAGATCCGCTTCACACCGGCCACCCCCAGCCCCACGCCTGGTGCGGGGAGGGTGTGGGGGGAGTGAGGAGGCGCCAAGGCTGGCAAGAGGACGTCGAGGGGACTCTGTGGGCACGGGGACAACCTGGGCACCCTAGCGGGGAAGGCCCCGTCTCTGTGCCAGGAGGATGTCCAGTGGGGAACCTGCTGGGAGGCCGAGGGCTGGCCCCGCCTAGCCCTTAGGCGTCTGCTCTTGGCTAATCCCGGGCACCTCCTTCAGGGACACCCAGCCCAGAGTCCCAGAAGGCAGAGCAGGTCAGCAACACCTCCCTGCCACCACCTCAAAACACAGCGTTTCCAAGAAAACCACCCCTAACCGGGAGTTCAGGGCAGGTCCCCAGTAGGCATTGGCCAGGTCGTGGGGACATGGTGCTTGGGGGCTGGGCCCCCAACAGCAACCAGCCCCTTGCTGTTGCCCACCTGCCCCCCCCTGCCTGGGGAATACCCGTGACAAGGGGCGGGGTCTCCCCCAACACTGCTCCCTCTCTCCACTCCCCCGCTCTCACCCCATTTCTGATCTGAACGTGGAGGACAAATCTCTTTGGAGGCCAAGGTGATGCAGCATGAGGACCTTTCAGGCTCCTTCCAACAGGTCAGGTTTCATTCAGCAAGCTCATTCTGATGCCAGCCCAGAGCCGGGAGCTCGGGACACAGACCCCCTCGCCCATGCGGCCCCCAGAGCACCACAGTTCAGTCCCCCTGGGACGCCTCCACCAATGTCTGCCTGTGGGATCCCGCCCGTCCCTCAAGGCCGCCGCCTCCAGAAAGTCGACCCTGACTGCACCTCCTCTTCTCTCCCTGTGTCCACCTGAGCCACAATGACGCTTCCTCCTCCCGACTCCCACATCCCTTTCTCTGGCCCCCGTCTCAGATTTGCTCACGGCAGGACAGCCTCCCCCAAGAGGCCATGAGCTGAGAGCAATCCCGGGTCTGAGTCCTGGCAACAGGGGAGGCTTTTTGACACCTCCTGGGTGCCAGGTGCTGTGCTTAACCCACGGCCTGCTCTACCTCACCGAATCTCCGCTCAAGCCCTGTGAGGTGGGCACTGAGACCCCTACTTTACCAACAGGGAAACTAGGCTAGAATGTGGCAAGCCGGTCATGGGAGCAGGGACCTTATGTGCCCAGCCCAGAGGAGATCAGAAGTGGGGGGGGCCGCCAGCCTCTGTCCAGTGCCCTCTGCCCAGAGCCCACTCTGCGGTCCCGGCTGTTCCACCTGCTGCTGCAAGCTTCAGCCCCCACTTTCTGAAAGCCCCCTGGCCAGCTGGCGACCTCCCTCCCAGGGCATGGTATGAACTGGGCTTCCTCTGGGCTGAGGCTCTTGACGGCTGGGTCGGGCGGTCTCATCCAGGACCCAACTGACCTGTCCTGTGGTGGCCCAGGTGGCCGGCCAGGCGGCATCCCTGCCCACAGCCCTGCCCTCGAGCTGCCACCTGCTCTCAGTTTTCAAGTGGCTTGTGCTTTGAGGACCCCAAGCTCAGTTAGCCACATCCCTGGTCCCCAGAAACACCTCAGGGTGGCCCACAGGCCCTGGACGACTGGCCCCACCCCACCACGCCACCCTCACTCTCCCAGCCGTTACCCCAGGCACCAGCTCCCCCCCACATACTGAGTTCTCTCACCTCAAGGTCACGGCACATGCAGTTTCCTCTTCCAGGCCAACTCCGGTTCCCCTCAGTAGACACTTACAATCATGGTTAGAGTGCACATACTGAGAGTCAGCAGAAAGCAAACTTTTTTTTTTAAGTAAAAGACAGGGTCTCGCTATGTTGTCCAGGCTGGACTCGAACTCATGGGCACAAGCAGCCCTCCTGCCCCAGCCTCCTGAGTAGCTGGTGAAAAAAGTGGCTCACCTGGCTCAAAAAGTGAACTTTGATCTCAGCCGCAGCTACCCTAGGAAGGTAGAGTTACTACTACCCCCATTTAACAGATGAGAAACTCAAGGTTCCATTCATTCATGCATTCATTCATTCACTCCTCCCAAGTGCTGGGGATGCTATGGTGTCCATGGATCAGGACCGCTGCCCTGTGGGAGCCCAGGGACAGTGCGTGAGTCATTCCAGGGGGAAGAAGAGGAGGAAAGGCGGTCTCGGGAGTGTAGACTGTGGCCGGGGGGCAGGTGGGGGGGCAGAGACCTGGAGGAAGAGGGGGTGGCAGCCAGACAAAGGCAGGTCAGGATGGAGAAGAAGCACAAGTTAGTAATTTGCCCAGCTGCTAGTCAGAGCCGCAACTGGAACCCAGTGGACTCCACGCCCAGTGCTCTTCCCACAACCTCGTGCTGCCATACTGACTGCCGCAGGTCCAGGCCCTGTCCTGGGCACCGGGGAGAAGGACAGGTCCACACCAGGCAGTGAGTGTCGCAGCGTGGACACCGCTATGGGAGCCCAGAAGAGGGAGTGTGCTTTGGGAGAGTGGGAAGGCCTGGGAGGGCTTCCCCGAGGAGGTGACATGAAGTTGGACTTGGGAAGGTGGGTAGGAGTTTGCCAGACAGAGAGGGCTTCTCATTAAGAAGGAGTAGGGTGTGCAAAAGCTCAGAGATGAGATCAGTGTTTGGGGCCTCTCCGTGGGGAGCTGAGTGAAGGAGGGATGTGGGGGGCTGGCCCTCAACCCTGAGGCCCCATCAGGACGTGAGGAAATCGGACAGGAAGAGGAAGAACTGGAACTGAGGAGGAGAGCTGGGAGCCGGGCTCTGCCACGTGGGGAAGGGACCAGCTGCCGGCAATTGAGGCGCTGTGGGCTCCTCCATTCACTGCCGCCTCTCGATGCTGATTAGCCATTGTTCCTCCAGCTTCTTAAGAGGCCAGGGGATCGCGGGGAGGGGCGAGGCGCCTGGAGAAGCTGCCAGGCTTCCACGCGGAAGGATCCAGGCGCAGTCTGGGGACACAGGAGGCTCGGCCTCACACACCTACCCCAACCCCCGCCCCGTGCTCCCTCTTCCAACCAAACCTGGCAGATAGGGTAGCGAAACAGTGCCTAAAAATACCGAGACACGCTGGAGCACACCCTGAGGCAGAGGCATGTGGAACCACGGAGTCAGGGCATGAAGGGGGAAATGGGAAAAAAATCCTTGGATCATCAGACAAGGCCCAGTTTGAGGTTTATCTCAGGGCATACTTGCTGTGTGGCCTCAAGCCAGCAGCCTAACCTCTCTGAGCCTCAGGTTTCTGGTCAAGGTCGTTGAGAAGGTTTAAGAAGGCAATGTTGGCATAGAGGTTAACAAACAGCAGGTGCTCAACAAATGAGCAATTAACAAGACTCGGGGAACTCAATGTCCACCTCCATTTCTGCATCTCGGCGGGGATGTCCTGGACAGAGAGGGGCCCGATGAGGGCGAAGCATGCAGGGAGGCAGGGACTGGCCCGGCAGTGCACAGAGGTGAGAGCAGCCCCCTCGCCACACCCAGCACACTCAGGTGCAAAGGCCCCGGCAGGGTTTCTAGTCGCCCTGCAGGGTCAGCACCCTGGGCGTGACACACAGCTCCGCTGGCGCAGTGACCAAGCAGCAGCCACGCCTCTCCGGCCTCTCTCTGTGGCGTCTCCACGGCCATCCTTGTCCCCATCTCTGTCTCTGTGCGTCTCCATCTGTGACCCAGTGAGCCCAGGGACCAGGGGCAGTTTGGGGATGCTCCAATGGGCCCTCCCCCAAACCAGCCTGCTCTACATATTCTCCTAGGGCTCCCAGAGTGGGGAGAGCCGCAGATGGGGAAGGCCGCCCCACGGGTGCACACGTACGGGTGCGAGGCTGCACGCAGGTGGGTGAGGGATCAAAATGGGGGAGGATGCTTGCTGTCTAAAGAGTGTCTAGCTCCCCGCTCCAGGACGTAGCCCCCAGCACCTCCCTCTCCCCTGTCCCAGATGTGGCCCCAGCTCCTTGGGCTGCAGCAGCAGCAGATGCAGGAGGCCGAGGCTCCGCGAGAGCGGCTGGCAGGCAGGTGAGCTAGGTGAGTGTGCGCTGGCCCACTCCTTCTCACCCCAGCTCGCCCAGACCTCTGCTGCAGCTCCCTGAGGCCCGGCTAAGCACCGAGACGTCGGCCCCTATGCAGGCTACGCCCGCCAGCTCCCTGCACCAACCGCAAGCTCCCGCAGCTCCTGGCACTGCAGGCCCCAGAGGGCCAAGCGTGGGCCCACCTGGGAAAGAGAGGGCCTCTGAGCCAACTCGGCCTGACACCCGGGAGGTGAGGGGCTGGTGCGTGTTTGGAACCCACCGAGAGTGGAACTCAGAAAGGTGAGGAAATGACAGCTCAGAGACAGGAGGGGACTTGCACATGCTGTGTGTCCAGAGAGGGGCCAAGTTCTTGTGACTGTGGAGTCCTTTGATTACCTTTTCCCACCCCCAAGCTAAAATTTTGGTACCAGGACCCAACCATGTCAGATCCATCTCCAGTTTCCCTGGAGACCCAGTGGGCTCCAAGAGGCCAAACCCCCAGGGACGGGACCCCTGAGGACAGGTGGGTGGCCCAGGCTCACTTGCCCCTCTTTGCCCCAATCCCAGGGCTGCCTTGGGCCTACAAGATGCTATCCAGAATTCTGGAGAGGTCTCCCCACCAAAGTCCAGAGAGGGTTGGCCACTTCCCCAAGGTCACACAGCAGGAAAGCTGGCACAAGCCAGCTGGCCCTTGGGTGCTTCTGTGCCCTGGGCTGGCTCAGGTTCTGTGGGGAAACGCAGCCTCCAGGCAAGCACTGTCCCCCCAAGTGGACACTCCTGCCCAGGCTCTGGCTCTGGCTCCCCCACCACCCCACCAGAAGTGGTCAGCTAAGCCCCCACTCTGTCCGACGTGGGAATGAGGCTGCAGCCCTGACTCCTCATCCCTGGCTGAGGCTGCCAGAAGCCACACACCCCAGCTTCTCTGACAACCTGGAACCAGCTGTCCCGACCTTCACATTGCCACTTCCCTCAACCCGCACCAGAGGGCCAGGAGCCCACGGGGCAGCTCTGGGAGGTGTCCAGGGCTAGGGGAGCCTGCCTCAGAGGACTGAGAGTGCAGAGGCGTGGAGGACGCTCTCACGCCTTCTCCCCTCCATCGTTCAGATGGGCCCCGAGGCCCAGAGGGGGCCGGGGCATGACCGTGCCACACAGAGGGTTAGCAGTGGGCAGGACAAGGAGCCCAGGCTCTGCCTCGCAGCGGGCACCTGCCCATGGCACAGACAGAAGGGGCAGAGAACAGGCACCCCGCCCCAACACTCCCCATCAGAGGAAGCCAGAGCCGCCTTCAGAGACTGTCGTTGCAGACAGGTTCAACCCAAGTTCAAGGGATCGGCTGGTCTGCACTCAGCCGATCTGGCTCAGGCTGGGGCTCCCCCGGGCGAGCACTCTGCATTCTCGCTCCGTTCTGTGTCTGAGCCCCTCACTTCACACACTTACTCTGCACACTTACTGTGGTCAACTGGGGGTCTGTCACACTGGGCTGGGTAGGGGATGGAGGCACACAAAACGAAGGGGATCCCCAACAGGGCCCAAGATAATATGGTGTCCAACTGCTCCACTTTGCAGGGAAAGAAACTGAGCCCCAGGGAGCCCAAGGACGATCACGGGTGAAAACAGCATCGGGAAGTCCCCTGCTTAGATGCAGGAGCCTGGGCCAAGGCATGACCCGTTCTTATGCTGCCCTCATGTGGTCAGAGGAGGAATTGCCACCCAGCTCCCCTGTCTGCGGTCTGCGGATAGATTGGTCTCCTTTTCTCCTTCCTAGTTCAGCTCTCCTCAGCCCTGCCCCAGGGTCCTATTCCCTCCCTGTTTCTCAGTCCTCAGGATCCTCACCCAGCTGTCCCCACCCAAGGCTGGCCCCCGTGTGGCAGAGCACATGGAGGGGTGACCAGCTTTGTGTCGCTGAGCGAGCACCTGTACCAGGGCCCACCTGGCAGCCCCGTGGCCACATCCGGGCACTGACTCCAGTGCTCACCTCCTTGCGGGCTCTGGTGCTCTATGTGATCAATCGCATCCTCTTCCTTGAAACTCCCTGTCCTTGGCCCCGGTGGCACTGCACTCTGCCGGTTTTCCTCCTACCTCCCGGCTGTTCCTTCTCAGACTTCTGTGTGCTTCTTGCTCCCCTCTGTCCCCGAATGGTGGTGTTTCGGAGCCTTTGCCCTCCCTGCAGTTGCCTGGATTTGGAGCTGGTCACCTGGTGGGCAGACAGAGCCTTAGGGTGCAAGGAAGATGGGCAGGAAAACGTCAGTTTCTGTGAACCCATCCATTTAGTGATAACAAAACTTCTGTAATACATGCAAATGTGACACTGTGCGATTCACTCTCCTTGCTGACGCACAGAGGTGGGGCGCACACTGTCCCCTTTTCAGTGCTCAGGGCTCCCAAGGTCCCTGCCTGGGTGACTTTGCCTACTCACTGCCTTTGACCGCCTGTCAATCAACTGCCTCCTAGATGCCTCCCCAGGACATCCCCTGGCTCTCAGGCACCGCGGAGCCAACTCGACCCTCTCCCAAACCCCCTCGCCAGCACCGGTTTTCTCCAAGGTAACTCCACCATCAGACTCACTCCTCCGGCTCCCCAGCCACCACGACCAACCCCTCACCACCGCGTCAGTCCTCTCAGCCACTCCGCTTAACAGATCTGGGATTGGCGCCTTGACGCTACTCCACACCCGCCCCTGCCCTGTTCCAGCCACCATTGTCCTTCCCACCTCAGTCTCTTCTCCTAGGCGGCGCTCACATGCCCACCTGACTGTGCTGCTTCTGTGTCTGAGCCTGTCTCCAGATCCCTGTCCCCACCAATAAAGTCCATGCTCCTCAGACTGGCCCTGAGGACCCCCAAGGGGTGGCCTGGCCGCCCTCCGTGGCCTCATCTCCCACCACCCAGGATCTCACACTGGTGCTCCAGGCACGAGATGCCCTCGCAGTTCGATGGCTGATGAACAAACCACACAGGAGGCAGTCAGCCTGGGGTGGGGAAGGAGAAGGCTGGACGTGCCTCCCGGGCTCTTCAAGCTGGTGATGGTCTCAGGGTTGTCTACTTTGCCATCAAAGGCCACCAATTTGCAAGTGATCCCAGCCCAGCTGGTACAGCTCCCACGGTGGGAAGCTCAGTTCCTCTCACCGTCCCTGGACTGGTCCTACTGTGGGCAAGTTCTGCTCCCGGGTCAATAGGGATAGCGTCAGGGGAGTAGAACTTGAAAGATCCTTGTCCCCAGGGACACAATTTCCCTTTCCTCCCTGAAACCACATCCCTGGGGGTCTCAGGTCCCCGGTCTGGGTGGGAGAGCCCCCACTGTGGCTCAGCTGTGGCTCTAGGAAGCCAGTCTGGGCCCGAGAGGTTGCCAGAACAGCCACCAGAGGGCGGTGCTGCCCCACACATGCCCCTGGCACAGCCTGTCTTTGTGTCTCCCACTGTGTGGGTCTTTCGAGGAGAATCCGTGTCTGCGTGTGTGTGTACGGGACTATGTGAGTGTATCACTTTACGTGTCTCTGGGTGAGGGTGTTTGTCTAGGCCAGTTGGTGTATGCGGTTGCCTATTTTTGCTCCTATCTGGGTCCCCCAATTTGCATCCCAGCGAGGGGTGTCCTGGTCACTGTGTGGGGCATTAGGGAAGGAAGGGGAGGAGCACAGCCTCACCCTCTGAGAAGCCCCCCCCACCAGCACCCCCACCAGGAGCCTCTCTAGCCACACCTGGGCCCCAGGCACCTGTCAATTAGGGCAACAACCCAGGGAGAAGGACCAGCCATCCTTGTAGCTGGCTGGAGCCCAGGGCTGGTCCTGGCCTGTGGGGTCCATGTGGGCTGGAAGCCCCCAAGACCCTCCCTCCAGCCTCACATTCCCTCCTGCCCACCAACACCATACAAAAAGGATGGGAAGACTCTATCCCCATATCACGGCAGAGCTGTGTTAGTTTGATCAGCCTGAGCTGGACATCAGCGGTCCCTGGTGACTCAGCCCCAGCCCCCAGCCCTCACAGGTCCAGGGGGAGAGGACAGGAGAGTCCCGGCCCACTGCTGGGACCTCAGGGCACGGCTGGAAACCAGGGTGCTCAGGGCAGTGAGCTGCCCTGTTGTCTGGAATGGTGAGAACAGAAAAGAGGGCTTTGCAGAGCTGTACTCAGGATGGGTCGGGAAGACAGGAAGGGTGTGCCGGAGAGAGAACAGCATGTGCGCAGGCAGGGAGGTGCGAGGCAGCCAGGGGGCTTGGGCCAGGCTGGGTGGGGCTGATGGCAGGGACAGGCCAGAGGTCGCCGGCAGGGAGGAGCTTTTCCCCCACACAGCCTGGTTCTGGGATTAGCCAAGACACCCACGCTGCCAGCCAAGGCAGGAGTCTTGGGATCCGCCTCATCTCTCCGTGGCCTCCACGGAGCAGACAAGCCCCCGTCACTGCCCCTGCTGTCCCCAAGGACCCAGGATCGCAGGGCGTCTCTGCAGCTGGAGGAGGGAGAGGCGGCTGAGATCCCTCCTTGCGGTCCACGTCCTGGACCCGAGAACGCAGGGACGTGTCAGATACGCGGAGAAAGGAAAGAGAAAAGAGAGACACAGGAGAGAGAGAAAGAGGGGAGAGTCAGAGACGGGGAGACGGGGGGCCGCGGAGAGAGCCGAGAGCTGGGGTGCGGGGCGGGGTGCGGGAGAACTTTCTGGGCCTCCCGGCTCGCGCCCTCGCCGGCAATCAGGCCGGCGGGAGGCAGGTGGTCGTGGCAGACAATGGCGCGGAGGATGCGGAACCTGGGACTAAATTTGGCGTTGCCTTTGCAGGGCGCGGGGCGCCCGTTCATCTCCATGCAAAGGAGAGACGAAATGAATATGCAGCGCGGGCTGTAATTGGGCCGCCGCGGCCGCCGCCGCCGCCGCCCCACTATAATTTTCCAAACAGGATCTTGCAATCAGGGCCTTATTCATTAGCGCATAAACAATTTTGTTTCTCGGCACTCGAGCCTGTCAATCACGCCGAGAGGGAACATCTTGGCCGGAGGCGTGGGCCGCCTTGAGCGCCGCCAAGTGGCTTTGTGCCCGCGAAGCCCTTAGGTGCAGGGGGGCCCCGGGCATGCTTGGGGTCCCCAGCCCGGCAGGTAGGGAGTGGGTGGCCCGCCTGGCTCTGCCCTTGGCACTCCCCTCCTCTCTCCCAGCCCACTGCGCCCACGCTGCGGAACTAGAGGGCCACCGTGGAACAGAAGAGGAATAGGGCTCCGGGTGCTGAGGCTGGGGGTGCCGGGGGAATTCTGGGGGTGCTGGGGGAGGGGGCATCTAGCTCTTTTTATTGGGCACGTTATCAGAGGCCCACCGCTGCCACCCTACCCCACGGCCCAGGGTAGGCTCCTGCGACACTGTCTATGAGGACTCAAGGTGGTTCTGCAAGAGCTAGGCACAGCCCTGGCTCCCCTGCACCCTGGGGCGTGCATGCCCCTGTGAGCTCCTGCTGCAGCATGTCCCTAGGCACCTATGACCCTACAAGTCAGTATGTGACTGTGCCACAGCCTTTGTGCCTGCGTGTGGTTGTGTCCTCCGTGTGTGTGTGTGTGTGTGTGTGTGTGTGTGTGCACCCACCCAAGCCTGTCTGGGATGGGGCTGTCACTGTGTTAACAGTTGCTTGGCTCCTGGTGAGGAATGAGCTGAGCGTGGCTGCCTAGCTGTGGCTGGGTGACAAGGACTGAGGGTGGCTTGTGATCAGAGCTCTGTGATTTTATGTATGTATGTGTGCGCACACGTGTGCTCAAAACTGTGACTGTGGGGCCTTTGGGCCCAGGTGACCTGTCAGGACCGTGGTGGGGAGGAACACTGAGAGGCTGTTCCTTTTGGGACAGACCACAGCTCTATCCTCCCCGCCTCCTCCACGGCCACCCCTCCATCAGCCCCACGCCCCCAGACTGCCCAGGCTGGGGAGAGGAGCAGCCTGGCTTTGCCCAACTGCTAGGCTCTTCGGTGGGCTCCCTCGGTGTCCCCCTCAGACAATCCTAAGACTCAGCCTGGCTTCTCCCTCCATTAGGAGATCCCCAGGGCCTCTGGAATTTCAAGGCCAAATGTTCTAATCAGCTCAACTTTACACAGATCATAGCGTGTCGGAGCTGGACAGATCCATTGCATAGATGGAGAAATAGAGGCCCAGGACAGGAACTGGTAAAGACTGAGATCCCTACAAGGGGCGAGCAGAGCCAGGATTTGAACTCCTGTCTGTCTGGCCCCAAAGCAGGGGGCAAGGGCTGGACTCCCCCCAACACACACACATATTCACACACACCAGACCAAGCCTATGGGCCAGCCAGCCAGGAGTGGAGGCAGCAGGCCACAGAGGTGTCCCACAACCCAGCAGTCCCCTCTCCGCCCCCATCGCCGCCTCCCTCCTCCTCTGCTGTGCCCAGCCCCCACCCTGACCCAGTCCCCCCTCTGCACGGAGACAAAGAATTTGAGGATGTGCCGGCAGCCAAGTGACAGGCCATCAGTCTCTACCCAGACACCCTCTTCACAGCTCCAGCCCCAGCCCGGATGCCACCCCACCCGCTGGTCACCCTCACACTGGCCAGGAAGGGAGGTGGCCAGGGAAGGGGCTGTGGGGCAAGGCACGGAGTCCGGAAGCCCAGAGGAACAGTCTTCAACCTGCGAATCCGGCCGCGCCTGGCCTCACAGCCTCCCCGCTCCGGCGTGTCCCAGTGCACGGCTACCCCCAGCCTTCAAGGGCCCCAGGCTCTGTGTGTGGCAGTTGCCGTGAGTGGCTCCTGCGGAAAAGCCCAGGGGCACCCCCACGTGCTGGGCAGAGGCCAGGCGCAGTGGCCTTGGACAAGGGGCCAAAGTTTAAAACCGGGCTCTGCCACTTCCTAGAGTTGCTTGGATGACCTCGAGCAAGTCTGCAGACTTCTCTGTGCCTCAGTTTCCTCATCTGTAAAGAGAGCTATTTAACTTACTTGGCACTCATTCGGCATTTGGTGCTTGGTAAATGACAGGATGGAAAAGAGTTCAAAGGAAGGGACACCCCTGCCAGCCAGATTTAGCCCCAGAGCCCAGAGCCCAGACACGTTTCAGAGTTTTCACTCAAGAGAACCCCTGCCAGGCCCCCACCTGCTGCAGGCAACTGAGTTTCTAAGCAAAACTCACATGAGCTTGTCTTTCCTGAAAAATGGTCCCTTTCCAAGCCCTGTGCGAGACTTTCTTATGGCCCATGTGGTCCCATCTGGGAGGTGGGCTACTCTGCCCACTTATGGGGGCAGAACTTGAAGCCTAGAGGGTCAAAGCCTCTTCCCCAAAGTTCTTCCCAACTGGGAAGAAAAGGAGACAGGACTTGAACCCATGCCTTGAAGCACCGAGAATAGCACTCCCTGTCCCTGCCCCCACTCCTCTGCTGCCTTGCTGGGGATGGGCCTTCGGGGTGGGCACCCCATGGCTCCTCCCAGTCCAGTCTCCAGAGCTGCCAGGTCAGCAGTGTAACCAGTCGCCGCCCTTCCGCAGGGTGCCAGACTGAGTGTGATGGAGGAAGAAGACGGCCTAAATTCAGTTCATCGGGAAGCACAGGTTCTGAGGCCCTGAGTGAGCATCAAAGCTCAAGCCCATTGAGGGAGAGAGGATTCGGCGGTCGGGGGGAACCAGGTCTCTGGGGAGGTACAGAGACCTAGAGGCATGGGCTTCCTTGGCAAAGCCACTCTGTAGATCCCACCTTGTCCCCAACCTCCTCCTCCCTGGGGTCTTTACTTCCGTATCAGTTATCCACGAAACACCAATAAGAAGCCTTCACTGCACCCCCCAACTCAGTAAAAGACTGCTGAGTGAGTGAATGAATGAATGGGAAGGGCTGGCGCAAAAGAACGCAGAGGAAAAAGCCTTTCCCTGACCCATGAGGTTGCCTTCTCCCCACTCTAGCGCCCCAACACACCTCTGCATGCTCGTCCCACCCGTGCCTGGGGGTGGGCTCTGGAGTCCGGAGCTGTGCTGTCCCACCGAGTAGCCACGGGCCACATGTGGCTACTGAGCGCGTGACGTGTGCACAGCCCAAACTGAGGCGTGCTGTCCATGTGGGATACACACCGGTGTTTGAAGACTTCGTACCCGTCCAAGAACAAGAATGTAAAAGATCTTTTAATAATTTTATATTGATAACCTATTGAAATAATAATACTGTGGACATAGGAGTTAAGTAAAATATGTTATTAAAACTAACTTCACCTGCCTCTGCTTACTTTTTTAATGTGTTACTAGAAAATGTAAAACAGCACGTGGCTCGCGCCTGTGGCCTGTGCTGTATTTCTACTGGACGGCAGAGGTCTGCAAGGTACTGCAGCCCCCAGCCCCCAAGGGGTCAGGTAGGGATGCTGGACATTCAGTTGTAATGATCCCAAGACCCCTCCCGATGCACTCGGGTCCCGTGCACAGCATGTGTTATCTGCCTCAGTTTCCCCTACCCAGCCTCCCAGTTCTTTCTGGCCCAGCATCCTGCATCTCTCCTAGACTCATCCCAGACAGGCACGTGCACAGGGCCACGCCCACCAACTCAGACGTCCTCGGGGGCCTCAGACATGTGTCCACCGTCTGACCAGCTCAACCTTTACCCGACCAATCCTCTCACCTTCTACACCACACTCTGCCTTTGCACTTCTGTGCTTCCTTTTGGCCACTCCTCAAGTCTGGGCCTCACTTATTCACTCAGCAAACACCCACTGAGCAGCTGTGTGTGCCCCTGACTCTCCTCTTGGTGCTTGGTAAACCTCAGAGAACAACGCAGACAAACCCCTCTGCTCTTGTGAGCTGACGTCCTAGCAGGGAAGACAGACAGTAGACAACAAACCTTAAAACACGTAAACGGTATGTTAGAAGGTGTAAATGCTAACTAGGTAAGGAAGACCAGCATCCACACTGGTCTCGCTGCCTTCAGGCTGGCCCTTTGAGCCATCCTCTGTGGGCTGCTGGAGGGAACTCAGGTCCAACCATGCTCCCTGCCTGCTTTGAAGCCCTTGCTGGCTCCCCAGTGCCTCCAGGTGGAGGTCCAAGCTCCTCAGCCTGGCATGCAGAGCCCCCTCTCGTTATTTGGCCCTGCCAACTCCATCCCCTACCCAGCAGGTCCCGGCCACGCTCGCTAGCGCCACCCTGCGTTTCCCTCTGCCAAAGACACCTTTCTCGAATTCCTCATCCTTAGAGGCTCCTCTCCCTGTCAGGAAGCTTTGCACCCAGCAAATGTGGATCTCCGCGTCCTAGGCCTGTGTGTGCGCTCCGGCTACACGCCTGCCGCTGCCATAGCTCACACACGCGTGTGCAGATTCTGTGAGCAGGCATGCCGCATTCCCATGTGTCCTCCCCCTCTGAGAGGCCCAGCCGGGCACAGGGGCTACCCAGGTATGTCTGACTTCCTAAAGCCTCAGCAGGAACAGGCGCTGTGATTCAGGAAGTCACCATGGCAACCGCCAGGCCCTTGTGCCATCTCCGGCAATCAGCGCTGGGACCCAGCCACCCGCTGGGCTTCCTGGAGATTTGTTCCCTGTGATGCAAGGCTGTGGGGAGGGGGTACACGGGAGCCTGCTAACTGCCCCCTCCTTTGCTCGCCTGTCCTCCCTCTCCCCACCCAGCACGGCAGGGCTGCCAGGCTGGGACAGTGTGGTATTTGGGAAAGAGCTCCCCTGGACTGGAAGCAGGTGTTGGAGTTCTGGTCCCCAATAAGCCACTGACACCTGGTGTGGCTTTGGGTAGATCCCTTCCTCTCTCCGCATCTCCATTTCCTCACCCGTGAGGTGTCTCCCTTACGGGGTCTCTATGGAGTCTGAGGCAATGATGTGGCACATATTATGTGCTCAACTAATGTTGTCATGGAAACTGAAGATCTAAAACAAGCCCTTGCTTTTACAGCAGTTCAGGACATGCTGCCGTCTGACAGCCTGCAACAGCCCTTGAGGTGGATTTGTTAATGTCAGTTTGACAGAAAAGGAACCCAAGGTAGAAAGGACCATGGTCACCAGCTCCGGCTGGTTAGAGGAGGCCAGGGCTGCTGGGGACTCAGGGGAAACCTGTCTTGGAGGGATGGCACTTGGAACTGTCCTTTCTCTGCCAGCACAGACAGGTGACCCTGCGTCCCTTCTACTTCCTGATGAGAGTCTTGTCCTTATCTTCCGAGCTGGAGCTGAGCAGTGGAGAGGGGGCCCCCCAAATCCCAGGGCTCTCCTCAATGGAAAGTGCCCTGGATTGGGGGGCAGGAGAACTGGCTGTGTGACCTGGGAGGAAGGTCACTGGCCATGCCTGGGCCTGGCTTACCTGATGCTCTAGACTAGATAAGTCAGATGACCCCAGGGTACATCCTGCTCACCCAGGCTGTGGGTCCTAGTCTGGATCAAGACAAGCTCATGAAGCCTTGCAACCCTGGGCTTCGGCGACCTGTGAGTTTGCCAAATGCCACGGCATAGGCTCTCCCACCGACTGATGGGCCTTGCTTCATGTATGCTCTCAGAGAGACTAGAAACAGAACATCTTTGTTCTCCCAGCTCTTCCAGAGCCTGAGTTTCTTAGTTATGAAGGCACAGTGCCTATTTCACCCTCAATTCTTGCCAGAAAAATCACCCAAGGGAGGGAAAAGGCACCTTGCGCTTGCCGCGAGCCTCATGCACATGACCGCAATAAATCCTCACAACCACCCTGCAAAATGGATCTCACGGCCTGCATTTCACAGATGAGGAAATGAAGGCTCAGAGAAGTGGAGTGATTTACTCAAGGGCACACAGCTAATAAGTGGCTGAGCCAAGATTTGAACCTGGGCCTCTCTGATCCCAGAGCCCAATAGAAAGACCATCCTGGATTTCCGCTTTACCTTGGAGACAGCTCTGCTGCCTGGAACTCCTCTCCCTCCTCTTTCTGGGGCCCCGAGTGCTGCCCATGGCACCCCTTCCTCCTCATCCAGGCAGGAAAGGTGCCTAGACTCAGAATTGCAGAAGCAGAAGTGCTCTCTGAGATGACCCAGACCAGCCCCAGCTGACCAGTTCTGCCTCCCTACAGATGGGGAAACCGAGGCCAGGCTTGGGACCCAGAATTAAAGGTGCAGCCTCCTATCCAACCATGGGGCATGGGGGAAGGTATGTCCCACCCAACAGGACAGCAGGGGCTCCAGGCTCTCAGAAAGAGGGGGATTGGTGGAGCTCTGAAGATATGTCCTGGGGCAGACAGGGTTGGAAGGGGACTTGCGCAGAGGAGAGGGAGCGGGCCAGACGCGAGAGTGGGGGTTGGGTGGCCTGGCCTGGTCAAGCCAAGGGGTCAGGCAGCCTTGGCCAGGCTCCCATCTCCAGCCCCAGGGCGAGTGTGTGAGGTGGAGCTGAAACATTCAAGCAGCTTCCTCCCCTTTGTTGGGAGTGATGTCGCCCATTTCCTGGATGTCCAAGAACCGGCTTCAAACAATAGCACTGTCAGGAAGCCAGGAAGGGGCTGCTGCCCTGTGCCTGGTCCTGCCCCATCCCTCCCACCTCCTGAGACCTGGCCGGGCCATCCTTTATGCTTATCGCTTCGGGACTGATGCCTCACTCTGTCCCCAGCCAGCTGTGTCCCTGTGGGCAGGCCCCCTAACTCGTCTGGGCCTCAGCTCCCATTTAGAACTTGGGGAACACAGCCTCACGTGGCAGAACTGGTAGGCTTGAAAAACGCGAGTTGACAATTTCCATGATTCAGAGTCAATTCCCATTTTCCAAATGCCTACTAGGTGCCAAGCATTTCCATGCTATGTTGAGACTGATTAAGACTTAAGCTTTGGAAAGCTCAGACAACATTGGTTTTAAATCCCAGTCCTGCCACCTACTGCAGCTGTGTGACCTGGGACAATGGCATAACCTTTCTGAGCTTCTTTCTTCACCTGTAAAATGGGAGTAACAAGAACACCTGACCATTTCATGAAGTCATTGTCAGAAATAAATGGGCCAATAAATGTCAAACGCTTGGCATGGTGCCTGGCCCAGATGTCAGCAATTGTTATTATTTCCTCGATGGGCTTCCACGGTCCCGCTTTCATCTTTGCTCACATTGTTCCCTGCCTCCAAGCCCTTCCTTTCTAAAAGTTGTGCACATCCAGCTCTGAGCAGCTTTTTAATATCTACTTACAGCCCCACGGGTGGTCCAGGGTGAGGGAGTCGGAAGTCTAGGCTCGGTCCTGATTTCACTGGTACCTGAACCCTTCCGATCTTTGGGCCCGGGTTTCCTCCTGTGAGAAGCAAAGGGAATTTATTGGTCTCTAAGGGCCCCGCGATTCTGATGCTCCATGAGTTAGTTCAGAACTTGATTCCTGACACCGGGCACGAGGGGGCGTCTGCATCCTTGGCTCACCGGCAGCGGGGATCCTCCCCGAAGAGGAGGGCTGCACAAGTGGTTCAAGCTGTCTCCAGGCCTGGGAGCTGGGTGGTTGCTTTTGTCAAGAAACATGGCCTTTTCATTAACGCCATTGTCCGCCAATTAGCCTGCTGCTGACTCACGGGGAGCACGGGCTGGGGGCCGTTCAGGCAGTCTGTGGCTGGGGCACTGTGTTCTGTCAGCTGGCCCCTTCCCCGGGGCTCCTCTGCCTGCGTAGCTTGTCTCATAGTCCTCTGCTGGGTGCACCTGTCAGCTGGAGGGGGTCGCATTTGCGGCACACCTACTTGGTGCTAGGCAAGGTACAATCGTCTTGTTACTGAATCAATGAAACCACCCAGCAGGGAAGCACTGTTGTTATCCTCATTTCTAAGAGGAGGCAACTAAGCCTCAGAAAACTGAAATGTGTTTCTCAAATCCCGCAGAGGACAGAGCCATCTCATCAGCCACCAGACAGGGGGCCATTTGCACTGTGTGTGCCAGATAAGCTCAGAGTTGTGTGGCCTGGGCAAGCCACCTCACGCTCCATTTTCTCTCCTGTATCTCCTCATAGTGCCGTCACCAGTGGTCCAATTCACCAACTCAGAGTGGAGCCATGAGCCCAGGTTTTGCAACCAGTCAGCCTTGGGTTTTAATTCTGCTTCTGCCAGAGATAAACTACACACACTCCCTGCCTTGAGAAGCGCACGTCAAGAAAGGGAGGTAGAACAGTAATAATCGCCATGTAATTTGACATGCAAGAGAGCCATATCTCCTAGAAATTTCCCATGTCAATAGAGTCACTTCGGTCCTTTTAATGGCTGCTCAGAGGGGCATTGTGTAGCTCTACTGCAACTCGCTCAACTGTTCTGCTACTGATGGACACTTAGGTTTTCTCTCCCTGTCTTCGTTTTTTACAAACAATGCTACAATGAATATCCTCATACACATATTGGGTACTTGAATCTGTGCTGTTGTAGTAAAAATGTTTACAGGTGTGGAATGCTACACACATTTTATAATTTGATAGATGCAGCAAATTGCCTTCCCAACATAATATATCAATGTACCAATTTATATTCCTACCAGGGAGGACAGGAGAGTATGCATTTCCCCACACCTGGGTCAACACTTGATATTATCAACTTTTTACACATTTGCTGAACTAATAAAATGGCATCTCCTTGTGGTTTTAATTTGTATTATTCTGATTGCTATTGAGTTTAAACGTCTTTTCACATGCTTATTGGCTATTCTGATTTTCTCTTCTGCAAATCACCTGTTCATAGCCTTTGTAGCTATTTCTTTAGGGTGTTTATCTCCCAACTTTTGGCTTCAATTCTATCTCAAGTTTTTGATCCCAATCCTGCCCTTTTGGCTTCTAATGCCCAGGTCTCCTCCCAAGCTCTGCTCCCTACTCATGTAGATTAATCTTCCCAATCCAACCCTCCACACAGCACCAGCCGCCAGTTCCAGCCAGCCTGAATCCAGGAGGGCAGGGAAATTCAAATGGAACTTGGCCCAGTAAAAAGACAGTTTGAGTAGGGGGTGATCTCCAAAAGGTTTCTCTTTTAACTTCTAAGATCAAAGCCTTCATAATAACCCTCTAAACAAACTCAGCTTCAAACGACAATAAAGTTACATGGAACAATTTCTAATGAGGGAAACGGATGACAAAATCTCTGAATCTCTTCCATGTCTTGTCCTTCAAACATCGGTGAGTGATCTATTTCAAACAAAGGCCCAAAATGCCCTTTGCATTTTAATGAAATTACCAGAATGAACTGCCCAGGTCATTAGATCTACTTCAAGAAGATCTCCAAAATTCCACTGTTTCCCCCAACAAGTTGGCTGATAGAGAAACTGAGTTTCATATAATTCTTGGCATGGAAAAAAGCCTAGATACCATCTTGGTCCAGTTCTTAGTTTTATAGCTAAAGAAACTGGCTCAGAGGGGAAAGTGGCTTGCCAAGGCCAGGAAGCAAGGTCAGAGGTAGAGCCCAGCACAGCGTCCCAGCCTCCTCTTCCTCTTTGCCCGGCTGCCCATTACACCGATATGTAAGAAAAAAATGCTAAAAGACTTTCTGGAAAGTTCTTTGGTTTGCGTTCACCACTGGGAACCTCAGATCTTTAGAAACAACCACAGCAACCCAAGAGAGCTGCATGTTCAACAATCGAATAAATACATAAAGCCTTTAAATCAAACTACTCTCACATCACATAATACGTTAGTTTCAGAGGGCAAGTGAGAGGAACATTATTATCATTTTCTTTTTAGCGTCAACTCTTCCACCAGAGCAGCAGAATTGATTAAAACAAGTCTTCCAGAAAGGGCATGCCTGCTTAATTTGCATTCAACCCTCAAATTAAAGGAATACCGGTATGCAATTATATTTCTTATTACCATAGCCTAATTTGACCTTTTATGCACCATTCTCTCTTCAGTTCACAGACAGCATTTTTTACTGAGACTGTGGCAGGGATTTCTGGGCTTTTTTTTTTTTTGCTTTTTTTTATGAAAAACAAAAACAAAAAGCCTGAGGGTTTTATCCTAATCATTAAGGTAGCATCTCAAGCCTCCCTTGGAATAGAAAATACCCTTGTGTCTATTCTGCAAACACATTTGCTGGTTAACTAGGCTACTCTCTTTTGAAGAGGGGACGGCCGTGTAACGTTCATTCAGCAAATAGTTACCAAGCACTGACTGTGTATCGGTGCGACAGATAAAATGGCAAACCAGACGCAGTTCTTGCTCATAAGGAGTGGGATAGTGTAATGTTCAAGATGCTCTTGAACACAGAGGGAGACGTGGGTCCCTTGGGATGGGATGCTGAGGACACTTCACAAAGGAGACAAAATTTGAGCTGAATCTCAAGGGAAGGGTTCACCAAGAAGAGGTGAGGGCAGACCTTCTGAGCAGACGACAGGGCAGAAGGAAAGGCATCGGTGTGTGACAGGCACAGAGAGGGTGCAACGTGGATCGAGTGTGGAGGGACCTGGTGGGAGATGAAGCTGAGCACTCGAAGTCAGACCTGAGGAGACTGATTGTCACACCACGATGTTTGGACTTTACCCAGCAGACTGGAGACACCCATGGCGGGAAATGTCCCCACGGGGACAAAGGCAGGGGTAAATAAGCTGCAACCCACCCTGGGCGTTTACAACAAAACCGCACTCCAGACAGAGGATCTTCCTCTCCCTTCCTGAGGCACAGCGAGCCCTGTCTGCCTCAGGGTTTTGCCCCTGCTGTTCCTTCAGATTGAGACACTCTTCCATGTCAGCTCTTTCACCTCCTCCCTCCAGGAGGACGCCCAAACACCACTTCCTCTGAGACTCCTGCCATGGTGTCTCTTCCTAAACACGCCCTCACTCCGCCATTCACGATCACATTAACCCCATTTAGTTCCTTCTTGGGACTTTTCACAACTCGAAATCATCTTGTTTCTGTATTTACCTGTTTCTTGCCTCCAACACTGGAATGGAAGCTCCACGAGGGCAGGGCCGCATCCGTCTTCTTCATTACTCGTGCCTAGAATGGCAACTAGCACATAGCAGGCTGCAAAATAGATGTCGAGCAGATGAATTAACTAATTAATTTCCAGAGTTCAGGCTACAACTACACCCCTTTTTCTCCCACTGAACAAATATATGTAAGTCAGCAAAGCTGATATTACTTATTACAAAATCTGTATTTCCAAGTCACACCGCATACCAATTACATCAGAGTCTCTGGGGGTGGGATCCTCAGTATTTCAAGGTCCCCAGGTGATTCCAATGTGCGTCCAAGGCTAAGAACCTGACATCTTTGAAGGACAAGAGCACGGCCACTGGAATCAATCCTTTGTCTCCCAGATCTACCAACTTTTATATATGAAGCTTGGGGTGTTTTGTTTTGTTTAACCACTCCTTAATCTCTTGAATCGGTTCTAATTTGTTTTTTAGAAGTAAATAAATTTGCAAATTTCAATATCTTAAACAAGTTACTTGTGACACACATCACAAATGATCAAGACACACAAAGACATCACAACCCCAAACTAAGACCTTCTACGTGGTAGAGCAATTTTTTAAAGCCTAAGTATGTTGTGATCCATTTCAGGGCCTAAGAATACATCCTTTATAATCCCCAAAGCGTTTCAGCTAGGATTTGATACCTACAAAGATGGCAATTTAACCTCAAAGAGTTACTCCTATTTTTACATAGAAGAAATCTGTTTATTTGTGGTTTCTTAGCAGGAAGGAGGTTTGGAAGTTCTTTGGAAAGATAAACCTGGTGTATAGTTAATCATTGCCTGGATGTCTGTCATGTACTGGAGAATAGGATATAGAAATGTAAATAAGATGGAAGTCCAGCTCTTGCAGCCCTGAAAACAGGGGAGGTAAGACACAGCAAGTGTCAGAACAGGTACTACTCAAATACAGTGTTATAGCAATGCTACCATTTATCAACACTGTGCTATGCATTTCATGTGCATTTCATGTGCATAACTCATTACATTACTCGTAGCCATCACAGACCCTCCCCCCATTTTACAGATGAGGAATATAAGGGACAGAATGGTTGAGTAACTTGCCTAGGGTCACACTGCTGTTAAATGGCAGAGCCTGGATTCCCACCCAGACAGCCCAACTCCAGAACCCCGGTGCTCAGCCATCAGGCTATATTGTGTCATGGGAACAAAGGGGCAGGAAAGACCACTTCTGGCTGTAGGAAGGGGACGCTTCCTGGGAAAGACAGCATTAGTGTTTGCCTTGAGAGATGAGTAGACTTTCAAGAGGCAGAGGTGGTGTAAGGATCGTTTCCCGTCAAGGGGATAACATAGGTGAAGACTTGGAAATTGGAAAGCACTCTTGAGGAATGACCTTTTGTAAAGTATGGAGGACATAATAAGGAGAAGTAAGATAAGAAGTGGGGGAAATGGGCTAGGCCAGGGCCAGATCATGGAGCGTAAGAATGCCAGTGAGGATTTTGGCTTAGTTAGCAGACATTTGGGAGCCACTGAAGGTTTCTGAGCAGCAGAGGCACATGAAGCAAGCTGGAGGGTGGAGTGGAGGGGGAGATGGCGATAGGAGACCAATCAGGAAGTTGTTTTAATCCAGGCAAGAGGAACAAAAACAGCCCAGGAGAGTGACAGTGAGATAAAAGAGGAAGTAGCAAATGTGAGAGATTATAGAAGAAACTCAACAGGACTTGGTGCTGGGTCGGACTTGGAGAGGAGTGAGCGGAAGGCGTCAAAGATGCATCTCATGTTTTGACACTTGGAGAATGGAGACACCATGAACTCCGATAGGGAAGACAGGAACAGGCTTGGCAGAGGAAAGAGGACAGATAAATGTCCTTCGGGAATGTAAGGAATTAGTCTCATTAGTCTCAGCAGGAAGATTTTCTGACTATTATTTGAAGCCCTGCTCAGGGATCCTTCACACTAACTGCTTTCCAATTGTTCTGTGACCTTCTACCTACTGAAATTGAGAAATGCATTTGTTGCCAGAGATTTAAGAAATTATCGTCTTTAATTACCTAGACCCTTCTGTCCTAGAAGGCTATGATGTTGTGTATTTCCACACAGGAAAGCCAGAAGTTCGTTTCTTTGTTCAAGGAATCCAAAGCAAGGTGAAGAGGGAGGAAGGCAAGAACTGCTGCCCAACTTGGGCAAGAGTTAAAACATCTTAGAATTGAATTTGAAGCCATTAACAGACGTGTTGCTGTAATTCTAAAGAGGCAAATTAACATTTGGGGAGTGAGCCACGCTAGACACTGAAGCAGGATAGCTTGATCAGACACAAATCTGGTGATCAAAATGACAGTATGACTTATTCTCTTGTCACCCAATGTGTGGCCCATGGACCCACAGCCTTAGCACCAATAAACAGCTTATCAGAAATCTCAGACCTATTGAATCAGAATCATTTTAATAAGATTTACAGGTGATTCACATACCCACTTATTTGAGATGGACTTTGGAATCAGGTGCATCTGGTTTCGAATCTCAGCCACGTACTACTTACTGACTAGCACTTGACCTCCTGGATCTGCTTCCTTACATATAAAATCTATCTGTGGTCCTGCACCTTGGTTTCACACTAGAATAGCCTGGGAACTTTCAAAAATTCCATGCCCAGTCCATACCACAGACCAATTAAATCAGAATCTCTGGGGGTGGGATCCAGACATCAGGATTTAAAGGTCCACAGGTGATTCCGATGTGCATTCAAGGCTGAGACCACTGACAGCTTTGAAGGACAAGAGTGTCGCCACTAGAACCGATCTTCATTTGCATCCTGTGTCTACCACTCATCCTATGTGAGACTGGGGCTTCTTCTCAGCTTTAGTTCCTTCATCTGTGAAATGAGTGTGACATATAATAGTATCTCTTTCAAAGCGCTCTGAGCACTGAAGGAGCTGACACATGTAAAGCTCTTGGCACAATGCACAGTGCTCGATGAATATTTATTATTTATTCAAGGCCTAGCTTCCTTTGCAGAGGATCCTAGGAAACACGTGGCTTCAAGTATCACATAAATGCCAATCTGCAGCCATGCTCAGAGGTGACTGCCAATTACTTGGCCATCAAGAGGTTAACAGATTTTGCCCTAGTTATTTATAACATGCAAGAACCTATTCTTTTTCTTCATTAAATCGGAGAATCTGAGGCAAAGGTGGCTGGCAAGGAACTTTTGCAGAACAGGTGAAAGTAAGTTCCACCCAAAATGCTTCCAACTGTGGAGTCAGCAGGGGGTGGGGAGAGGGCAGGGCAGGTCATACAACGCTTTCTCTTTGAACTGCCCTCAGGAGTCAGGCGTCAGACCCTGCTCAGACCCTGCGCCTCATCTGCCTGGTGCCTCACAGCAATCTCCCCACTTAGAGAATCTACAATGGGAATTAAAAGGGCCTTTAGAAAGACTCTCATGCAACTTTCTTATTTTTTAGAGCTCTGCCAAGGGGAAACCAAGGCCCAGGGAGTTGAGATAACTTATGCAGGGTGATATGCAATTTAAAGCTACAACCAGAAGGCATAAAGTTACTCAACAAATGTAGAGGAAACAGCCTAGTAGTGAAAAAGGAATTGAATGAAAGGGGAAAAAAAGACATAACAGTGCTTTGAACCAAAGAGCTTTATAAACACTTGCGGCTTTAACCTGCCCAGGAGGTAGATAAGCACTTTAGTGTGTCCTCAAATTCAACCTCTCACAAGAGGTTAAGGAACACACCCAAGGTTGGAACTGACACTCAGACCTCCAGACTTCCTGGCTTTGGAGCTGGGAGCCCAGCCTCCACCTCCCTTGTCTATCAGGAAAAACATCTGGGTTATAATGCTTGAGGATGGGATATCAAGGGGAAGTGGTGGAAGTTCGGTTCTTTAAGAAACTTTGAGCAAGACTGCGTAAGACCCAGCCAGGAGCCCCTCCCGTGCCGAGTCAGAGGCTCCAATGTTTCTTTCACTTCTCTCCTGGAGGCTTTCCTTATATGACCTTTAGGGAAAGCTATTTGCCTGAGACGCTGGACAGGAGAAAGAGTTGAGACTTCAAACTGTGTGAACACAGACACAGCCCGAACGGCTGTCTCAGGTAACAAAGGCTTTCCTTTACGCAGTCATGCTCCGTGATCCAGCATGGCTCCCCAGCCACACTGGGGAGTACCTACTTAAAGCAAGGCGAGAGCACCAGGCAGGACCGTAAGAAGAAAAAGCAAAGGGAAGTCATCTTTAAAGGCCAAAAGGGTACATAAAACATAATAAAATACAACTGTTTCCTTTAAAATTTTTAATGGACAGGAAATGGTATAGAGTAACTGCCAAGTCACATAAATTAACTTTTTTGTTAACGTTTGTGATCCCGGAAAGAACACACTATCGGCCAATGCAAACTGCACGGGCGTTTCCATCAGTTGTCGTCTGGGCGCGTGACTGAGGGTGGGCCACGGACCCATCCTCACATGGTCCAGAAATAAAAGCGGCTGCCATGTTTGGCAGGCTTCAGATCGTCCTCGATCTCAGGGTTGGGCTCTGGTCTTGGTCTTGAGTGATAGGGATTCTCTGGTAAAGGTCGGTCTGTTTTCACTTTGGTGACCTGGGAAGAGTGAAGAAGGAAGAAGCAAAGTTGCAAGTTAGGCTGGAGGAGTCTGGGACCATAAACTTGCCTCCTAGTGTCTCCTCTCTGCTTCTGCCGCCCCAAGAGCTCCCTGACTTAAAGTCCAAGAAAATCACATTCAGACTCATTAATCTTGAATAAACACTTGGGACAGCCTACTTTATGTCATTCCACGTGACAGCAGCTAGAGATACAGAAGGGAACAAGATATCCACTATCCTCAAGGGGTTCGCAGTCTAGTGAGAGAGACAGACAAGAACGTCAACCAAGACTTCCTAACTACCATATTACCTAATGACCACGATGGAGACATGAACTGCATATTACAGGAGCAAGGACTCTGCACATCTAACCCACCGTGAAGGCTAGTGGCTTGGACTGTTTCTGAAGAGGAACATTTAGTTTAATCTTGAAGTTTGAGCAGGAGCTAGCCAGGAAGATGAGGGAGGAAAAGACATTCCAAGTTAACAAACAGTACATATGAAGACAGACAGGCATGTCTCTTGAATGGCCGAAGTGAAGAATGGAGGGAGATGAAGCACCTAACCAAGCACTTATTAGAAATGATGCTGAGCACATTATTCCACTCCATTTTCACATTCCTGGGAGGCCATGTTGCAGGGGTTCACTGAGGTCCCCTAGCTAATAGTGGAAGAACTAGTACACAGAGCCAGATCTGCCTACTCCAAAGCCCGTGCTTACCAATACCACACTACACTGGTAGACAGGGGCCAGATGATAAGGGCCTTTGAATGATATGCAAACCACATCTGTAGGCCAGAAGGAACAGAAGCTAGCCTGGAGAGGTGAGACTAGAAGTGGGGAGCTGAGCCAATAGGCCAGGAGAGATGAAGTACCGAACTGCAACAGGGAGAGAGACAGAAGACAGTTACACTCACATTATCCCCTGATGGTCACAAAGATCTCAATCAGAATGCCAGCAAAAACTGTCCTCATTTTAAAGATAAAGAAACAGGCCCAGATAAGTGGGAAGACATAAGGCCATAGTTATCAACAGTTTTCCGATTGTTACTCTAAGCCACCCCATATAATATGACCAGATTCATTTTCCTAGACGTATGAATTCAGAAATCATTTATTGTCAACAGAGCTTTCAGGTACACAATCACACAATTACTATTATAATTACCCTATGAGGCATTGTCATCTCTGTTTCACAGATGAAGACCAGGGAAGTTGACTTGCCTCAGGTGAAGATACACAGTAATGTCAAGAGCTAGAGCTGGAGCCCAAGTCTTCAAGTCCAGAGTGGCTTTTTGTTTATTTGCTTTTGAAATAGCTTTCCCATCTCCCTGCCATGATTAGAGATCACTAAAGGTTCCTAATGCTTGACACTAATTCCTAATGCCTCTGGTTAATATCTGAAGCTCTTTTAAGGAATTCAAGATATTTATGAAATAAATCTAGGAAAATGTTTCTCAAACTTGGCAGTAATTAAGGACCCCTTTCAATGACAAATTTTTGAGGAAAGAACAGAAAAGCAACTTCCTCTTCTGCACCATCCCCCAAAAAGAAAAGGAGCAGAGGGATGTGGTCAAACTAAATACCAGGTAAGTGACTTTGGGCAGCCTACTTATCCTTCAACTTCCTGTCCATAAAATGGGACTATTAGTAGCTCACAGAGTTATTGGGATGAAGTAGGATAATATACATAAAATACCTGATGTATAGTAGGTACTCTATAAAATTATTTTGCTATTATCAGGATGATGGAATTACAGGTGAGAGAAAGCAATTCTGCCTAGGAAAGTCAGAAACTTCAAAGACAGACGTGACATCTGAGCTGAGAGTGGACGAGTAAGAATTCACCAGGGGAATGCAGGAGGGAAGGGTAATCCAGTGGGAAGAGAATGCAAAAGTGAATAAAGCTAAAATTTAGGCTTTATGCAGCCGATAATCACATTTCTAGAAAGAGATTGGATACTGAATTTAAATATAACTAAAACAATAATCCTCTTAAAGAAATACAGTTTTGAAAAGAGTTAGGACAACATTACTTTTTTATTTTACAGGATTTTTAAAAAATATATTAATACGAAGATTCAGGAATAAATATCCTTTGTTAATAGCATGACTCATTAACTCTCCTTTCATGAGAGTCAGAAATGAGAACAGGTAGTTTTATTTGTTACATGTATAAGTTCTACCACTTTCCAACTTAGAATCATCAACTTTAAAATAATTTGTTCAGTGTTTCAGAAGAAGATGCCTGAAGTAAAGATAATCATGCCAGACACACACACAAAAAACGTGCTAAGCCATTACTCTACTTATGACATCAAGCTTATGTATTAACAGACGCTATACACAAAAAGAAGGGAACTAAAGTTAATTGTGGACCTGTGGGCCCAAACACTATGCTGAGGATTCGCATAGGCTCTCTAAAGTATACCTCACAGAAAAATATGGATTATTCTTGACCCCATTTTATAGTTGCAATAGCACAGGAAATATAAAGCAATTTGTTCAAGATCCCATAGCAATTAAGTAGGGGAATCAAGATTCAGATCTACTATCTGTCTCCATTCAAACCTGAATTTTTCTCAGCACCTTTCTACCTGTGCTGCCCCAGAGGGAATGGAGAGTGTTGAGGCTCAAAAAGCATGGATGGGTCAGATCACAAAGGGCCTGCATACATGACATGGAGGAGATGCTTTAACTTGCAAGCAATGGGAAATTACTGTAGTTTTTAAAAAGAAAGTGATATACAATTTATTTTCCACACAGATCACTCCTATCATGAAGCTATAACTTTATCCTAAATTCTTTTTTTTTTTTTTTTGAGACAGAGTCTCACTCTTTTGCCCGGGCTAGAGTGAGTGCCGTGGCATCAGCCTAGCTCACAGCAACCTCACACTCCTGGGCTTAAGCGATCCTCCTGCCTCAGTCTCCCGAGTAGCTGGGACTACAGGCATGCGCCACCATGCCCGGCTAATTTTTCTATATATTTTTTTTAGTTGTCCAATTAATTTCTTTCTATTTTTGGTAGAGACGGGGTCTCGCTCTTGCTCAGGCTGGTTTCGAACTCCTGAGCTCAAACAATCCGCCCTCCTAGGCCTCCCAGAGTGCTAGGATTACAGGCGTGAGCCACCACGCAGGGCCTCCTAATCTTAATTACATCTGCAAAGTCCCTGTGACTGTAACGAATGCATAGGTGTGATAGCTCATCATATTGCCAGCCTTGATGAGGGCACAGAGTCATCCTGAGGGCTGCATTTCTACCACATTCACCAATGGCTTCAGGAAGGAATTTTTTTCTTTTTAATATTTTTCCAGTTTTCTTGGTTGTCCCCAGCTGAAGCATTAGACTGAATGGGTGCTTATTCCATCATTACTGGAAGCAGAAATCCTCTTAGTCAAGTTTTTAGTTCAGTGCTTTAAAAGTTTGTCTTCTGCTTCTCTCCATTTGCCCAGCACGGCAG
>CAUYSK010048655.1:0-33461 GCA_963575035.1 Avahi laniger | reverse complement strand
CCAGCTACTTGGGAGGCTGAGGCAGTAGGATCGCTTGAGCCCAGGAGTTTGAGGTTGCTGTGAGCTAGGCTGACGCCACGGCACTCGCCCCAGGCAAGAAAGTGAGACTCTGTCTCAAAAAAAAAAAAAAAAAAAAAAAAGCCAGGTGAACAAGAAGAAGGTTAGATGATAAAAAGGTGACCCTCAGACCAGATGTGTATTGGTATCAGAAAAGGCAAGATCAGTGTAAAAATAACTTTTAGGAGGGGAGATTCCCTAGAGGGTCTATGATTATGTGAAACTTAAAGGGAGAAAAAAAATAGTTGGAGTGCCTCAGAATGTAAACCAGTGTTCTCAGGGTGGGTTCCATAGTCACCTGCATTTCATTTATCTGCCTTGTGTGCTAAAGTGCCTATTCCTGGGCTGCATCAGTCTCTACTTAAGGTCTAGGAATCTGCTTTTTATACCTCAGGTGACTTACGTAAACTGAAGCACGAGGACTGCTAGCTTAGAGACATAAATACATTCAGTTTCATCTAGGAGGTACCATGATGGTGTAGAAAGGGAAGGAACTTAGGTTACTCTAGGTTCAAATCCCAACTCTTATTTCTAAGCTAAATGCCCTTGGACACATGACATTGTGAGGCGATTTCCTTCTGCCTCATAGGATCATTACATGGACTATACTCTTCCAGGCATTGGATCACTAATAGTCTCCTACGAGTTGCTGCTGTGGTATGGCGCCAGAAACCTGAATCTGTGTGTCCTAAATGTTTCAGAAACTGGGCCAGGCCTCATAGAGGTGGCCACTGCAGTCACTTGCTGGTTCTAGCCATGAGTGTGAATAGCCTCTACCAGCATGTGACCAGGGCCTGATCCTTTACTCAGCCCTCTCCACTGTCCCAGAATGGTGGTGCTTCCAGGTCTATATGGGCTATAGTAGCCTCCCTTGACTCTGGTGAGCACAGCCTCTGGCCACATTAACCCTGAAAGACTACGCCGATTCCCATCCTCCACTGCCTCCATTTCTGTTGTATGATGTTCTACTTTGGCGTGACTAACTGCATCTACACTGGTGGCTCCAATAAGCTTTAGGAAGAATGAACACTCAGGGAGCAACCCACCAGAAGCACAATGCACTAAACTTCCACATAACTATGAAGTAAATAAGAAGACCTCCTATTCCTAATCATAGTTGCATTTTCTTTTTTTTAAGACCGGGTCTTGCTCTGTCACCCCAGCTAGGGTACAGTGTTGCAAGCATAGCTCACTGCAACCTCAAATTTCTGGGCTCAAACAATCCTCCTGCCTCAGCCTCCTAAAGTGCCGGGATTATAGGTATGAGCCATTGCACCTGGCCATAGCTGCATTTTCAACCATTATCCTCATCCTCAATTGGTACCTGTTGAGCAATGGAATTTACTTGATCCAGACTGAGACTCCTAAGGCAAGGCTTCTAGTTCCACCTGTTAATAACCAGTTGTGTGGTGCTGGCTATGTTACTTCCTTACCTCTAAGCCTGCAAAATGGGGGATTAGACTTAGTTGATTGCTAATGTAAGTCCCTTTGAATTCTAACATGTAGGTTTTATAAGCCACCTCTAAACATCCAGCTGAGCCTTCCATTCATTTATCTGTGTTGCTGGAAGGGTACCTTCACCACTGAACCTCTAAATGAAATAGGGAGGCCATGGAGAATGGGCTCTTCTCCAGTTTGATACCAGTGATTTCTTTAAAGCAGAGCTAGACAAAGCAGCAGTGAGAGAAGCAGCAAAAAATTTGTATTAGTGGGATTTGTGATTGAAAAATCAGGGCAGTTCCTGTTGGATTTTTTGTTACAATTTCATAGTTGATTAGACCTGTCTACTATAGCTTTTCAGTAGATCTCAAGGGCAGCTGGGAGGCAAGGGCACAGAGGGATAGAAAACAAGAAAAGCATCAGTGCTTTGGACAGTGGAGGCCCTCAGAGGATGAGGATGACCCTGATCACAGGAAATAAGACAAGTTAAAAAGCAGCACAGAACATTTAGTGGTCAGTTACTTTTTCCTTTGAGTAACAGCAGATATTCTAGGGTTCATCTGAGAGTAAACAGAAGGGCCTCAAGGTTTCCTAAAGTGGATTCTTGGAGCTAAAAAACATGGCCACTACCAAGGAAGATGAGGAACAATTTTAAAGATAGTTACTTGGAGAAAAAACTGATACACTCATCTAAAGTGATGGTCCTCAGCTTAAGAAAAAAAAAAAGTATGTGTTCCTTTTATGTTAACTCAAAATTTTAAAATAAATGACCAAAAAAAATCAAAATTTTGGTAAGTTCAGAATATGCTTCTTCCAGTTACACATAACCCATCCTAGAGAGGAACTGACAATTACCTGCAAGAGGAATGAAACAAGATGCTGACTCTGGGGCACAAGTGGGGCACATAAGCAATCTTTTGTAGGATGGCAGACCTGAAGAAGATAAAAGAGGATAGTGGTGCCTTTAGGGCCTAATTCAGGCTGCAGCTTGGGGAAGAAAGTCATTGGTCATCTCGGCCCTTGTGTCCACAATGT
Source organism: Avahi laniger (assembly GCA_963575035.1). NCBI lineage: Eukaryota > Metazoa > Chordata > Mammalia > Primates > Indriidae > Avahi > Avahi laniger. The sequence continues at coordinate 30,929 of CAUYSK010048655.1, read as the reverse complement.
ACCACTAAGCGCGGCCTAACAACAAACTGCTGGGGTAGTCTCTACCCTCTCTTGAAGAGGATGAAATTCGAGGGACAGGTGCCATAAGGAAAAGGCTGCAACCGCCACAACAGAAAATACATATTTATTATAAAATTAATGTTTGTTTCATGATGAGAGTAGAAAAATAACACTAGGAGCTACTAAAAAAGTTCTGGAGCTCAGTCTCCTTGAGGAATGCGGTGAGAGGCTTTTGCATCACTCTGGGAGCCCACGACCATGAGGCTCTCGGTGCTCATGCAGGACAGGTGTGGCACAGCACATACAGGGGGCATGTGGCTCAAGTCCTGCCGGAAGCCCAAGGAGCCTAGATGGTCCACACAAGATGCTCTGGCCACAATGATCAAAGAGGTGAACTTGAGGTCAGCAGGGAACTGGTTCTGAGAAGGGCCAGGATAGGGATAGCCTTGCCCCTCCCTGTACTGGAGTATACAAGAGTCTCTTCGGTTGATGGTCCTGGTTTGGAAGACGGTGCCCACTGGCCTTATGCTGGGTTGGTTGCCCAAATGTCTGTGCTGCACAACCTTTCCCAGGACAACTTGACCCACCAATTCTCACTGGTGTGACTAAAGTACCAGAAGTATGTGTGGTGTCAGCTTGATGGGCTACTGGCTGAAATTTTTGTACTTCAAATCCTGTCCGTACTGATGGCAGAAAGAAAGAAAGAAAATGTTAAAAGACCAGTGAACAAGAGCAGCTGGCCTGGTCTGTTCTATATTCCAAACCTCTTGGCCCCAAAGAACAAGGAGAATATCTTCCCTAAGTGGGAAATTTTCGACCTACCCTAAATGGAAAAGGCAGTCCTATAGACACTCCTTTCCCCCTCTAGAAAAAAGGTTTCTAGATCCCTCAGGCTTCAGAAGAATAATGAATCCCTCCCTGGAATGGGATCCCAACCCTCTGGTGATGGGAAATGGTCCCTCAGCAGCAGTACCTGGAGAACGCGGCCAGGGCGAGCACCTCAAGTAGCAGCTCTGAGCCACAGAAGAAGAGCAAGATGCTGTTCATGATGGCTTCGAGGCGGAGCACGTAGGTCTGCAGCAGCAGGTAATAGGAGGCCATCATGGCAGATGGGAAGGTCAAAGCCACGCTAATACCAAGTGACATCTTTTGCTGGCAGAGGTTTCCCTTTGTACCTGTCAGACACAGCCCATGGAGTCACCTCCAAGCGGTCTGCTTTCCCTGGCCTCAGGGGAAAGGTGAGATGTGATGGGCTGGTGAGGCAAAGAAAAATGATCCTGAATGGGGATGCGCACACATGTAAGTGAGGTCCCACTGTACTAAAAATTTGAGGCTTTGGGAAAGTTACAAGACTGGAGTCATTTACTCCAGAGGTCCTGCTTCCAGCCTGGCTCCTACTCAAGGGACATAGGGATCTTTAGTTAGGGAAAAAAAAAATTCTAATTGTAAAAATAATATATAATCATTGATAACTTTTCAACTAATATAGAAAATGATTTTAGAGAATATAGAAAGTAAAAAGCCTCCATGTCCCCACCCCCTGAAGATTGTTAATATTACTGAATGATGTATATTGTTTTCGATTTTTTATATGTGTATGCTCACATATTACTGTTTATTATAAAAATAGAATCATATTCTATATACTGTTTTAAAACTTATTTTTTCCCACATTTTTCCAAACATATAACTACCTTAATTCATTTTTAATGGTTATGTAGACTGAATTGGATCAATACCATAATTTATTTAACCCTGTATAATATAGATGTTTAGGTTGTTTCTAGTGTTTTGATATTCATATTCATCTTCATGTAGCTATCTTTGCATATCTGTGGAAGTATGTGTTTTCTCAATCCAGTTTTAGAAGTGAAATTGTTAGCGCTAAAAGTACAAATTTTACATGGTGCTTTTTTTTTTTCCTGCCTTCCCTTTGCTCATCCTTTGCTGTGACAATGGGTCTGTCATCTGTGGTGTATGTATCATGTTCTGTAAACCTGTATCTTGCTCTTGCCCCATCATCCTAGCTTTCTCTCAATAAACCTCATTTTCGTGCTTGCCTTAAAAAAAAAAAATTTTACATGGTAGTAACTATTACCAAAAAGGTTATACTAATTTATATTTCCACAGAAGTATATAAATAGCCTGTTCCCCACACCCTAATACTGGGTATTGTAAATTATTTTATTTTATTTTTTTCCTGCTGTGTTCCTGTTTAGAATTGTAAATATTTTTATCTTTGCAAATCTGATAGGTGAAAAATGTTGCCTTGTTGTTTTGATTTGCTTTTTTTTTTTTATTTAAAAGATGGGGTCTCACTCTTGTTCAGGCTGGCCTCAAACTTCTAGCCTAAGAGATTCTCCCGCTCAGTCTCCCAAAGTGTTAGGATTATAGGTATGAGCCACGATGCCTGGCCACAATTTGCTTTTTACTAGTGAGTTTGGGCATCTTGTCAAGTTTACTGGTTCTCTGTAATTATTTTTATGTAACCTGCCTATTAGTGTCCCTTAACAATTTTTAAAATTACTTTGTCTGTTCCTTGGTGATTTATGTGAGCCTTCTTTATACTTTCTTAAATGTGTTGCAAGTATTTTTTTCCTCAGTTTGTGCTTTAACATTGTTTTCAGGGATGAGATATTCTAACTAATAAGGGCTTTGCTCTGTATTTCAGGGGTTATAAAACTCATCCTACAGAGATGTTAGAGAAGTAGAAGGCATGTTAGTGCTGATTTCTGCAGGCATCCACTGCCGGCCCTGGACACGGAGTTACAACTGAATCTATTCTCCCAGCAAAACAGTGGGAGGAACTATGCAGTCTTGTAGCAGTGAGGCAATTGAGAAGGAATCCTCTAATATCCTAAGCTACTGCCTACCTCAGGACTACAAAGCGACAATCAGGTAAACCTTGACCCAAAATATGAAGCAGCAACTTGAAACTTAAGATAGCAAGTAATGGGATATACCACCAGATCTGATCTCTGATAGTGAACCTAGATTGTGTACTTTTCTTGTTAATCAAGTTACAGATATCATCTCATAAAGAATGGAAATGCTCTCTGGACAACACTCACCAAAAAATAGTCGAATGACTTCAATTCCAAGATAAAGGAGGAGCATCACCACATCCAGTACTAGGTTGGCCATTGGATATGGTAGCAGGAGACCTGCCAATACAAAAGCCAGAGTTTGCAAACAACATACAACAACACCCACAAGAACTGCCACACTTGGGAACAAAGAGGACATCAGGCTCAGCTTTCCATGAACTAGTTAGTGAGATGAGCATTACTACAGCTGCAGGATACATTCACTCACAGTGCAAGCAAGATTCACTCATAGTGCAAGCACGTCTGTTAGAGGCAGGCTCGTTATTGTGACATTTTATTCCAAACTCCAAAAGTCTGTGGGGACTCCACTCTTCAAAATGATTGGATGTACATGGGTACCCAGGACACTAAAGCGTTTCTGAGTGTCACCAATGGTCTTAAAGTGGGGTTCAGCAAAGAGAAGTGATGGAGGAAGAGTAAGGATGGAGAAGCTCGCATTTCCTAAACACAAGAAATTCTTGCTGAGGAGCTTCCTACGGAATCATTCTCAGAGAAGCCACCCGATGAAGAGACTTCTGCCTCTCAGGGAAAAAGAACTGCAGAGCGCAGAAAGGAAGGAAAAATAAGAAGGTTCTTGGCGGGAGCTGGCTCTGGGCTGAAGTCGGGAAGGAATGTTGGGGCAGGGGTCGTCAAGCCCCAAGCCTTACCTTTATATAGAAATATGAAGAGTTCCAGCAGGAAATAGGTAGCATAATACCACCCGTTTAGAAAGAACAGGATTTCCAGGGGGGTTGAGGACAATCTTTTACCTGAAAAGATGAGCATACAGAAGTGGGATGGGCGGAAGGGCAGCTCAGTCTCTGTTCCTTGTTCGGTGTCTAACTCGGAGCAAACAAACACGAGGTCACAGCTAGTGGGACTGGCCACTTGGGGGGCACATCTGATTGATGATAATGAGGTGGTGGGGGTGAAGGGGTCGGCGTGAAGGAGGCTTCCTTCGCTCCCCTTCTTTCCCAGTAATCCCCGTCAAACTCGACCCTTTCGACTTCGGGGGTGAAAGTCAAGAGGTAACTCAGAGGACATCACAGCTGAAAGGGTCCTCAAAGATCCAATCAACCCCGTCACTGTCTGGGAGGGAAAACTGGGGCACAGAAACCAGCACTGGGCCATTCGATGCCAGCCTAGAATGGGCCCAGCCAAGGATTTGGGGATATTTGAGACCCGCACCTTGAGACCTTGAGGCACCCAGGGTGGGCGGGACTGCGAAACCCAGCTTTGGTCAAGGGAGGAGCGATATCCCTAACATTCAAGGATGGAGGATTGAGGTCGAGCTCTGGTACAGAAGGGGGCAGGGGGGTACTGAAGGGAGAAGGGCCAGCGACTCACACACCTCCGCAATCTCACCTGGCGCCGCCATCTTCAGTCCCCATGGAAACTGCGTACGCGGCACCAGCCGCTCCCGGAGCAGCGAGGCGCTGCCGGAAGCCGAGACGGAGCGGCGCGGGCTTGTGGCCCCTCTGCCAGCCTGCATCACTCTATGGTCACGCGAGCGGGGGCCATCTCGCGGGCGACCGCAAGTGGCTTTGGCTCGGATGTCCCTTCTCCCAACCTAGGAGAACAGTGACCGCTCACGAAGCCGTCGTCCGCAGGAGCCCGGGGCAGGGGCAGCTCTCGGCTTCCCCCGCCCCCAGGTTACAAGGCGTTGGGCAGAAGTGGCCGGTTGTGGCCGCGTGACCAGAGGATTGGCACATAGGCTCTACTCCCACAATTCTCTTTTCCGAAAATGAGAAATGGTTCTTTCCAAATGCCTGGTGGGGTTTAGCACCAGGTAGAGACCAAAATGAGTCGGAAATAGAGCCACCTTTCCGACAAATAAGAACAAGGGAAGATGACCCCTAAAGGGATCCACAAAATGCAGTGGGAGTTAAGAGGACAAAGTACAGTACTCCCAGGTGGAGGCTGAAGGAAGCTTCCAAGAGATGGCCTGTGAGTTGGGCTTTGAGGCCCGGTGACAATTTGGAGCAGTATAAGCGTGTTACTGCTTGGCTGTTAGCCGGCTGTCAGGGGAAATAAAGCGGGGAAACAGATGGCATGCTCAAACCAGGTAATTTGAGGAGAGTGACTATACTTTAAGGAACGTGCTGTACCCCTGGCTAGTTGGGATGGAGTGGGGCAGAAAGGCAACTCGCTGAGCCTAGACAGAGCAGTGGGTGTGTAGAAGGCCTCCCACCCCCACCGGGAGCTCCAACCACCTCCCTCTTCTCCACTCTCTGATCTCTATGCCTCCCTTTGGCAGAATTTAACTGCAAGCAGAGCAAGGAAGTCCTTAAGTGCATTTCTTTAGGGTTAGTCTAGCAAAGTGCATAGCAAGGAGGGGAAGGTGGAAAGGGATCCGGATTCTGCACCCCCATCTCCATTGCCTACTAAACATGAGACGTTAGACAAGTTCCTGCTCTGATCTTTCGTTGGTGAAGTGTTTATTTTCCTTAGGGTATTTCATAGGAGGCAAAATATTTACTACTTTTTCTTAAAATAAATGTAAAAAAAGAAAAAAAAAAGTTCCTGCTCCAAGCCTCAGATGGAAGGAAGGTGGGCCAACTGCTTGTTTTTGTAAATAAAGTTTTGGGGGAAACATTGCCATGCCTACTCATTTACGTATTGTTTATTGCTGCTTTCATGCCATAATGGTGAAGTTGAGTAGTTGCAACAGAGACCATATGGCCCATGGCCTTACTGAACAACTTTGAGAAAAACTTTGCTGATCCTTGTCAGAGTATGCCACAACTCCAGAGATGCCAAAAGTAGACAGTGAGACTGAATTACTCACAGCACAGCAAACAGCAGGAACATTGGCATGGCAGCCTGGTTCTCCTACTCTCAAGTCCTACAAGTGACAAAATGAGCCCAGATGGTGGCACGTGCAATGGGTTACGCCACAGCTGAGGAACCCAGGGCCAAGGGCTCAGCACCATTTTTAGCAAGCATCAAATAAAGCCAGGCCCCTTCCACTGGAGAGGAAGAAATTACACGATATTCACACCATGGTCGTTTTAGACTACTGAATTACCTATGTACTCACTGTCAGGGAACTGTCAGGCCTTTCGGTTTGGCACAGTCAGTAAAAACATGCAGGGGTGCTTAGGGCACATGGCCAACTGTCTATCCCAACATGCAGTGACCTTGCTAAATAGATTATTTTGAACAGGCTTTTGTAGATTCTTTTGGCTCTTTATATACATAATCACATCATCAGCAAATAAAGATATTTTTACTTCTTAATTCTCAATCCCTATAATTTCAATTTCTTTTTCTTGCCATATTGCACTGGCTAGGACTTTCAGTATAATGTTGAATAGAAGTGGTGATAATGGATATTCTTGTCTCATTCCTAACCTCAGGAAGAAGTGTTCAGTATTTCCTCATTAATGTGTTAGCTATAGATTTTTTTGTAGATACTCTTTATGAGATTAAGAAATTCCCTCATTTTCCTAGTTTGCTGAAAAGCTTATGATATATTTTATTAAGTGCTTTCTCTCCATCTATCAAAATGACCATACGATTTTTTCCCTTTATTCTACTAATATGATGAATTATATTGATTCTGGGAAATAAACCTTGGCTTCCTGGAAATAAACCTATTTGGTTATGATATTGTACAGAAAAAGTTAACATAGCAGGTCTGAGACTGCTATCATTAGAAAGGCCTACTTGCAAGGTTGGCCCTTGGCTGGCATCTGGGAACTTGGAATGATTTTGGAAGGGCTCCCACCAATCCAAAGTGGCTCACTGTACCAAACTGTTTGTACAGTGTGGCTTATACTGAACACCTGTTTTCCTTCTGGGAGTCTGTAATTTTGGTACATGCTAGGCAGAGGGTACCTATGTGATCAGCTTTTTCCCCCTCAGTTTTTTCTGAGACAGTCTTGCTCTGTCACCCTGGCTAGAGTGCAGTGGCGTCATCAAAGCTCACTGCAACCTTAAACTCCTGGGCTCAAGTGATTCTCCTGCCTCAGCCTCCCGAGTAGCTGGGACTACAGGCACATGCCAACACGGCCAGCTAATTTTTCTAGTTTTTGCAGAGACTCAGTCTCACTCTTGCCCAGACTGGTCCAGAACTTCTGACCTCAAGTGATCCTCCCCACTCAGCCTCCCAGAGTGCCAGGATTACAGGCATGAGCCACTGTGCCTGGCTGACAACATTTCACATATGTTATCAGAACTCGTGGCTGGAGGAAGGAAGCATGTTTTTTGTGAGTACACTGGGAGAGGACTCCTGGATGTTTGCCCCTGGTTTCCTCTGAACTTCACCTCATGTCCCTTTTCCCTTTGTTGACCTTGCTTTGTATTCTTTCACTGTAATGAATCATAGCCATGAGTATAACTGTATGCTGAGTCCTATGAGTCCTCACAGCAAATCATCAAACCTGGCTGTGATTTTGGGGATCCTTGACACAGATACATTATCTTTTTTATGTGTCACTGGATTTTATTTGCTAATTTTGGTCAGGTTTTTACATATGTTCATGAGGGAGACTGGCCTGTAATTTTACTTTCTTGGAAGGATCTTGTCAAGTTGGGTATTAGTTTGGTTAAGTTGGCTTCATAAAATGAAGTAAAAAGAGTTTCTTCTTTTTCTATTTCTGGAAGAGATTGTGTAAGATAGGTAACATTTCTTCTTTAAATACTTGGAAGAATTCATTGATGGATGAAGCCATCTAAACCTGAAATTTTTTGTGTAGAAAAGTTTAAAATAGCTAAATTCCTTTAATATATATAAGACCCTTCAGATTTTCTGCTTCTTGAGTAATCTTTGGATAAATTTGTGTTTTCCACAGATTTTCTCATTTCGTATACATTTCCAAATGTATTGGTGTGAAGTTTTTCATAACATTCCTCGTAGTTTTAATGCCTGCAGAATCTGCAGTGATGTCCCCTTTTTCCTTCCTGATATTTTTAATTTCTTTTTTTTTGAGTAGTTTTGATAGGTTTTTTTATCAATTTCATTAATGTTTTAAAAAACAGCTTTTGATTTTATGTTTTTCACTGTATACTTGTTTTCTATTTTATAGATTTCTGCACTTCATCATTTCCTTCCTCCTACTTTCTTTAGGTTTCACTTGGTGTACTTTTTGAGATGGAAACTTCGATCATACCTTTTTTTAGCCTTTGTTCTTCTTTTTTTTTTTTCTGAAACAGAGTCTTACTCTGTTGTCTGGGCTAGAGTGCCAGGTGTCAGCCTTGCTCACAGCAACCTCAAACTCCTGGGCTTAAGAGATTCTCTTGCCTCAGCCTTCCGAGTTTCTAGGACTACAGGTGTGCACCGCCATGCCCGACTAATTTTTACTATTTTTAGTAGAGATGGGGTCTTGGTCTTGCTCAGGCTGGTCTAGAACTCCTGACCTCAAGTGATCCTCCTGCCTTGGCCTCCAAGAGTGCTAGGATTATAGACACGAGACACTGCGCCCAGCTTCTTCTTTTCTAATATGATTTAAGGCTGTAAATTCCTCTCTACATGATAGAGACATCTTTGAATCTTGTGCCCTTGATAAAGTAAATTAATGCTTTTAATAATTGCTTTTTTATAGCTTCTTTAGGATTTTTAAATCATTTCAAATAGACAGTTTTACTTCTTCCTTTCCAGGCTGTATGCTTTTTATTTCTTTTTTCTCTTATTCCTCTGGCTAGGCCATCTAGAATAATGTTGATAGAAGTAGCATGAGCATTATCTGGGCCTTTTCCCCGATCTTAAAAAATATTCGGTCTTTCACTATTGAGTATGATGTTAATTATAGGTATTTCATAGATGCCCTTTATCAGGTAGAGGAAGTTTCCTTCTAAGTTTGCATGAATTTTTATCATGAATGGGTGAATTTTGTCACAGCTAGGAAGTGCACACCACCACGCCTGGCTAATTTTTCATTTTTCATTTTTTTTAGATATGGGAGTCTTGCTATGTTGCTAAGGCTGGTCTCGAACTCCTGGCCCCATGTGATCCTTCTGCCTCGGCCTCCCTTTTTCATTATTAATATTGGTAATTTGTGTCTTCTCTTCTTCTTGATAGTCTAGGTAAAGACTTGTCAATTAACTTTTCAAAGAATTAACTTTTGATTTCACATATTTTCTCTATTATTTGTTCGTTTTCTGCTTATTTCTTATCATTATTCTCATTTCCTTCTACTTATTTTGAGTTTAATTTTTTTTCTTTTTTTAGTTTAAGGTGAAAATTTAGACCACTGAATTTTTTTTTTTTTTTTTTTTTGAGACAGGTCTCTCTTTGTTGCCCGGGCCAGAGTGCAGTGGTATCATTATAGCTCACTGCAACCTCAAACTCTTGGGCTCATGCAATCCTCCTGCCTCAACCTCCTGAGTAGCTGGGACTACAGGTGTGCACCACCAGGCCTGGATAATTTTTCTAGTTTTTGTAGAGACGGGGTTTTGCTCTTGCTTAGGCTGATCTCAAACTCCTGGCCTCAAGTAATGCTCCTGCCTCAGCCTCCCAAAGTGCTAGGATTATAGGCATGAGCCACTGCACCCGGCCTAGACCATTGATTTTGTTCTTTCTTCACTTCTAATAAAAACTGTATCACAGACATTTCGATATATGATATGTTGAATTTTCATTATCATTCATTGAACTTCAAAGTGTTTTCTAATTTCCCTTATGATTTTGTCTTTGACCCGTGGACTATTTACAAGTGTATTGTCTAATTTCTAAATATTTAGTGGTTTTCTAGTACAGCAGTTATCAATATATTAAGTATTCTATTTATGAAATCAATCATTCCTGTAAGAGCTAAAAATTAAAAATAAAATCCTAAACCTCCTTATCCTCTACAACTGAATGGATGCCCTCTTGGCCAAAGGGACCGCAAAAAACCTTAATTCCCAGCCACGAAGGGAAACGAGGTCAGACCCACTTCCTCATACTCCCTCCCTCTTGGAGTTTAGACATAACAACTGTTGAGCATTGTTAAAATAGAGATTATAAGACTGACAAAATAGACTCTTTGTGGCAATAAGATACTAAATTATAAACAGGGCCTAAGGCCATGCAAGACAAAGGTTAATTCACATCTACAGGCCATTAACTTGCTTAACAGATCACTTTGAGTTGGCATATTGTGGCTTGCTATATGATTAGCAGACTTCCTTATCTTAAAACATTCCCTTCTACTGCCTCCAAGCTTCAGATGAAGTTTTATTCCTTTAACCAATTATAAATTAAAGAATCTTTGAATCCACCTATAACCTGTAGGCCCCTGTTTGAGATGTTCCGCCTTTTTAGGCCAAACCAATGTATACCTTCTATATATTGATTTATGATTTTACCTGCAATTCCTGTCTCACTGGAGAGTATAAAACCAAGCTGTGGCTGGGTGCAGTGGTTCATGTCTGTAATTCCAGCACTTTGGGAGGCCGAGGTGGGAAGATTGCTTGAGCCAAGGAGATCAAGACTAGCTTGGGCATCACAGTGAGACCCTGTCTCTAAAAACATTTTTAAAAATTAGCCAGGTGTAGTGGCTCACACCTGTAGTTCCAGCTACTCAGGAGGCTGAAGCAGAAGGATTGCTTGAGCCTGGGAGTTTGAGGCTGCAGGGAGCTATGATCGTACCACTACATTCCAGCCCCTGGTGATAGAGCAAGATCCCATCTCTAAAAATAAAAAACTAAATAAGAAAGCCAAACTGTAACCCAGCCATCCTGGGTGCATTTTCTCAGGACCTCTTAGGACTATGTTCTCTAGGCCATGGGCACCATATTGGCTCAGAATAAATGTCTTTAAATTATTTCACAGAGTTTGTTTTTTCCATTAACAGCGTTTATGAAGATTCAAATCAGGCTACTGTTTATCATTTTTTCACAGATAAAGATACAGTAAGTGTAGATGATGGCTTTGTTAGAATTTCAGGTCACTTGTTCCAATTAGAAGATAGGCTGGTGCCTTAAACATTTTATTCGAATGTTGTTCCTTTTCTTAATGTATATTAAAATCTTGACATCTGATTACCTATACTCTCTTTTATCTCTTTCCACAGAAATTTATTACAGGCTCCTAAAGCAGGGGTTGGCAAACTATGGCCTGGGGGCCAAATCTAGCCAATAATAGTTTTTACATTTTTACATGATTGAAAAAATCATAATTTACATGATTGAAAAAATCATAAGAACATTTTGTGACATATGAAAATCACATGTAACTCAAATTCCAATGTACCTAAATAGACACATCTGTGTTCATTCATTTACATCATTTATGTATTATACTGTCTATGGCTGCTTTCATGCTTTAACGTCAGAGTTGCATAGTTGTGCCCTCAAAATCTAAAATATTTATGATCTGGCCCTTTACAGAAAAAATTTGCTAACCCCTGTGCCAAAGTGTCTCTGAATAACACATTTTATAGAGAAACTCTCTGTTGTGATGGACTTCATTAAATTAATGGCCCCCATTCTTCACCTTTCCAGTATTCACCCCTTTGGCCTTGAAACTTTGTAGTACTTTTCCTCTTTGACTGTGGGCTAAGTCACATGACTTGCTTTGACCACAAGACACAGTACAAGCAAAGGCTTGAATGGGACTGCACGCTGGGGCTTATTCTCTCCCGCTCTGCCACGGTCATGTGGACGGAGCCCAGCTAGCCTGCTGGAGGGTCAATCATGTGAACCCGAGGAACCCCAGCTATTCCAGCTAAGGTCATCCTGAGTTGGTCAAGAGTTGAAGGATCCCAAGATCATCACAGTTGCCTACTGGACCCACAGCTGAACGGACACATGAGCAAGCCTGGCTGAAATCAGCCAAACCCAGTCCAGATCAGCTGAAGCCCTAGATCTGAGAGCTAAGTAACTGTTTATTACTGTATGCTCCTGAAGTTTGGAGGTGGCGTGTTACACATTATTTTGGCAATAGAAAAATGATACCATGGGCATATGAATTTTACAAATTTCTTTTGCCAAAACAGGCAAAAGAACGTTTTTATTCTTCTGAAGGCAGATTAAACTTCTGATAGGAAGACAGAGTCTGAATGAAGCATATTAGTTTGGAACTCCAGGCGCGGGGGATGAGGCATCAGATTACATCTTGAATTTCTACAAAAATACCTTATACTCATAATGGGGCTCAAGAAATACCTGGATTTGATCTGTGGCTCAATCTGCTCATGTGTCAAGTAGATGCTGAAGCTAGGACTTGGCACGCCTTTTAACCATGATGAGATCTAGCTAGACAGATAAACTCCACTATTTATGGAAAAAGGAAATTTATTTCCTATTTATAAAATGTAAAAAAAGTACCTTGGGTATAAAATCTAGATGTCAAAGGTGTGATTGGTCAGGAGCACGTAAATATCAGTCTTCACATCCTTCAGTCACTCGTGTGTGGTGCAAGGAAAGTGGGGGCTGGGAGGTCCTCCAGTCCTAGGCTAAATGAAAAGCTTCACGAGGGTAAGAGCCACAGAGCCCTCTGTAAGAAAGAGGGGCACTGAAAATGAACAGTATGGAGCAGGAAAGGAAGGAAAGTGGGTAGAACTGAGGTGGGAGGCAAGGCAGGAATTATGTGTTAGAGTCTGTTGGGGAACACTTCAATTTGCAAGAGGGAGGATCTTCCTTCCTGCATGCTGAACACAACTGGCCTGAGCCCTCCTAGGAAAATCCAGCTGCTTCCTGGTGCATAGAGACAACCCTCCTTGCAGGGCAGCAAACATGGCTTCTATCAGGAAGGTAAGGCATCCATTAGTGTGACAAGAAGAGGTCACCTTCGGACTTGCACGAACTCCTTGCGCAGCCATAAAGAGTCCTGGTAGAAGCGCGGGTCGCCCAGTCTCACGGCTGTCCGTTTGTAGAAGTAACAGTACAGCACTGCCGCTGTGGATGGCAAGCAGAAGAGAAGCCTTAGGGATGCTCCTGAGCATTCGTGTCAGGGTAAGAGCAGAACCTACCAAGGCTGAGGCGCCCTGCCTCACGGTTTCCCAGTCTCCCAGCAAGGGCAGAGGGCAGTAATCCCTCCTGTTTTTGGCATGGCTGTCCCAACCATCCCCAGCCAGCTGTGACAGGGCCGGGAAGCCAGGATCGAGAGGCCCAAGTGAGACCTGACATTACTCTGGTCCTTACCTAGTCTCTGGAATACAAATAGTGTTTGAAGTCCATCTGTCCAAACAAAGCTGTTGGAGTTTTTCCAGCGTAGATGCTGAAGGAGATATGGATAGAAAAAGGTTAATGGACACCTGAGGCCCCAACATCTCCACCTTGGTTAGCTGCACGGAAGCCACTTGGTTTAGAATCATGTCATCTCACTCACCTTCCTCCTTTCTACAACCCCAAGGAATGTTTCTTGAAGGAGCTTCAAGCTCCCTTTTTTGGTATAAAGGGAATATACTTTTAACCCTGAGGCAGGAAGTGTGAACTAAGCTATTTTCTTTTCTTTTTTCTTTTCCTTTTAGGCTAGTCAAATGAAGCAGTGGGAGCGGGGAAGGAACAAAGCAATCTGTAACTGATTGTGATCAAATAGTTGTAAACACCACTGCACTCGGACCAGCCTGAACTAAGCTATTTATCCTCTTTCATTTCATAGCCTTTGCCAAGGAGAAATGATACACATTATCTAAGGAGTTCATCTGGTGACTGTCTTGCCTTGAAAATCTCAGGCTCAGCTCCTGTCAGATAAAGGCTCTGGTGTGCTCAGGGTTTAATCAGATTAACAGCTTTATAGTACAAAGCCAGGACCTATTTTGGCTCTAGGAACCAGAGCACAGAATCCTCTTCAGGAAGCACCTGGAGATTTTGGCACTACTCTGCTTCTTTCGTAGGAGCTCTACTTCTCTCTGTGGAATCACAAAAGCAACCTAATAGAGGGTTTGGTTGAGAAGGGGGCTTTAGTAAAAAAGTGACTAGAGCTGGCGCAGTGGTGCGCGCCTGTAAGTCCCAGCTACTTGGGAGGCTGAGGTGAAAGGATAGCTTGAGGCCAGGAGTTCGAGGCTGCAGTGCACTATGATTGTGCCTGTGAATAGCCACTATACCCCAGCCTGGGCAATACAGCAAGACCCCATCTCTAAAAAAATAAAAATATAAAAAAAAGTGACTAGAGAACTCTGAGATTTTAATGTGTTCCATCAAAATGAATACATGAGAAACACTTGGGATTCCCAAAGAGATGGACAAATTTGTGAAAAGAAAAAATCTGAAACCGTGAAAACTGGATCTGATCTGAGGGCCTATGTTAGAACCAAAGGGAGGCATCTTGGAGGCTGGTTCTCCAGTTAAGTGACAGGGACCCAACAGAAGGCATGAAGCACTCAAGGGTAAGCAGCACTCTTGCTTGGCTACTTCCCAAAAATATCTACTGCCTACTGCATTAGCCATGTGACACCGATACCTAAGAATACCCCGTTATCAACACCCACTGGCCCAAATAGCTAATGATGAAACAGATTCAACTACCTGTTTTAGCCCTAGCAGGCCTGTTTGGGGCAAAGGGTAAACTGAATGTTCCAGAAGAGTTCCTCAACTCTTGGATAAGGCTGTTCTTCAACACAATAAGGTTGGGCAAAGGTGCCTTATGAAACTCTCATGTTCCTAATGCTCCAGCTCTGACCACTTTCGTTTCACCTGTTTCCCATTAAGGATTGTATGAGACATAAAAGAATGATGCTGAGTTCCCAGAGAAAAGATATTCCTAGCCCTTTAAAGATTCCGGAATTCAGAATTCCACTCTTACCATGACCCAGACATGCAGGGAGATGCTGAGGCCTAAGTACACAGCTGTTAGGATGATGGTCCCTTTGAACTTATGGAACAGGAGGTTGACCAGGCCAGCCTGGAAGACGAAGGTGTTGAAGAACATGAGGAAAATGATGATGATGTTGAAGAGGATTGCAATATCCTGGATGCTGCAGACATAGAAAATAAAGTACAGACAAATGGAGGCCTGTGTGAGGACCGAAGAGCTGGCCCTAAGTCCACGAGGTCAGTCCTTCCCTGTGATTATAGTCATCTGAAACCCCCAAAGAGATAGCATGAGTTTGGAGACCCAAATGACATGAAGCTAAAATGACCCACTGCCCTATCGGCTGAATTGCAGTCCACAGACAAGCCTTTCCTGCTCTGACACTCAACTCAATCAACCAAGTAGGCACTTTTGAGAAACTAGTTTCTTTCCTATGTCCAGAAAATGCCAGCTCTGTCTGTCACATAACCTGGTCCTGTCAGACAATGTCATCTACCACGATAACAATGTACTTAACACCCTGATCTTTGCATAGCTAGTGCCTTTGTGCCACTTCGGTCTCAGTTCAAATGTCCCCTCTTCAGAAAGACTTTCCTTTAACCCCACTACCTAAAGTAGCTCTCTCCTCCCCACCCGAGCTATTCCACCCACTGTATGACATAACTATTTGAAATTATCCTATTTGTCTTTATGTATTCATTGTCTCTCTCCACTAGAATGGAAACCCCATGAGAGCAGGAAATTGTCAGCTTTACCACTGCAACTAGAACACTGGCTGGCAGGCTAATGAATACTTGTTGAATGAAGGAAGATCATATCCACGACTATAGTTTGCACCTTGGAAATTGCCTTGTAGAGTCTATAAATTATTGTGGAGTTGCCATCCTATGGGATTCATACACCTTATTAATATGATTGTCAGCCGGGCACGGTGGCTCACACTTGTAATCCCAGCACTTTAGAAGGCTGAGGTGGGAAAATCGCTTGAGGCTGGGAGTTTGAGACCAGCCTGCGCACATACTGGGACCCTAGCTCTACAAAAAATTTTTTAAAATTAGCTGGGCATAGTGGCGCATGCCTATAGTCCCAGCTACTTGGGAGGCTGAGGTAGGAGGATCCCTTGAGCCCAGGAGTTTGAAGTTGCAGTGAGCTATGATTGTACCACTGCACTCCAGCCTGAGTGATAGAGCAAGACCCTGTCTCTAATAAAAAAAAAATATATGATTTTCTTTTAACTTGTCATTTTGTAATCCTCTTTCACGGCAAAGACAATATTTCTATTAACAGATGGAGAGAATGAAGGGTCAGCAGTCTAACCCTATTCCCTATATAAACTGTTCCCCTTATCCCCAACCCTTGTTAGAAGTATATAAAAACAGGGCCTGTGATCATATCTACGTGCCCTGGAAAGCCCAAGACAATGTTAAATTTTATTCTCCCTGATACATCTCTACTAACTTTAAAATGTTAAATCATGACTGTCAGGGCCTTCAAAGTGCTTAGGTTCAGCTTTCCAGAGCCATCCACGGAACTCACATGAAAAGCACCAGCTGGATGACAGGAGCCATTCGAAGTAACTCAGAGAAGGAATTGACAAAGAGGTCATAGGACAGTAGCAGGAACTGCAGGGAGAGCACCAGGCTGTAGTTACTGGTCTGGAGCATCTTCCTTTTGTTTTCTTGGGCCCCCAAGGGCACATTCCACAGTTCCCTAGAAAACAGCTCCGGGTTCTCTTCCCACCACTGAGGGAGAGGCTTCTAGTTCCTCTGACTCAGAGCTGTTTCCCTTGTTCTAAGCAAGGGCCTGTTGCGGCAAAAAGAGAGGCAAGGTTAGAAATTCATTAATACACTAAACATTTACTGAGAACCCAGTGTGTGCCAGGCACCATTCCGGGTGCTTGGGATACCTTAGTGAACAAAACCAACAAACAAAAAACCCCAACAAGTCATTTCTTCTAGAGATCCTTACCCTCTAAACCTTTCTCCATGCCTGGAACCTTCTAAATGCAGAGATCTTTCTGACCAAAGGACTCTGGCGGTATTACAGAGAAGAGTGACTGCTTGGTCATGTAGTTGTAGTAGTAGTAGCAGCAGCAATAGTAATAACAACAAACCCTTACATATCACTTACAACATGCCAGGGACTGTCCTAAGCAAGAACATTATTTAAACCTCACAATAACCTCATGAGCTTGAAGATACATTACTTACTCCATTTTACAGATGGGAAAATTGAGGCCCAGAGAGGTAAAATAATTTGTCCAAGGTCACATAACTATTAAGTGGCAGAGCTGGGATTCAGATCCAGGCAGTCTGGGTCCAGAGACCGTGCTCTTACTACTGCACTAAGCTGCCCCTTATGTAACTGATAGGCTGAATGTAATTAGGCAGAGAAAATGTCAGCACAAAAGTGGTAAGTGGTGTAGGCAGAAAAGGTTGAGAGGAAATAGTGCTCTTCTGTAAAACTTTATGTTTAAGGTTATGGTAGCTACACAATGGCACCAGGTAAGTGGAGCTGGGCCTTTATTTTCATATATTCCAAGACTCACAAGTTGCTCTGGGGGTGTCCTGTGAGCCTACCGCTGAATCAAATCTATAAACAAATTTCAAAATGCTTTGGGTTGTTAGAGAGTGATTAACACTTGTAAAATGTTTTACAATTTACAAACTCTCTTCATATTTAAAAACTTAATCCTACAACCATCTTGAAAAGTAGCCATTATAATGCATATAGTCCCCATTTTACATGGAGGCTCTGAGAGGTTAAGGCACCTGGTCCACCTCACCTGGCGGAGAAGTCCCACTTTACTGGATTATGAACGTGGTTATTCTGAGCCCAAGTTTCCTCATTCATTAAATAACATTGACAGCTATCACCTAGGTACCAGCACCATGATAAACTTGTCAACCAACATAATTTCCTTTAACCCTCGCAACAACTCTGCAAGGTGGGAATTATTCTCATTCTACAAGCAAGGACAGGGGTCAGGGTTCAAGTCATTCCTCCAGGACGCAAGTAAGCAGAGCCAGGATTCATAACTAGGTGCGCGAAACCCGTGCTCTTAACCACTACTGCACAGGCCACCACCGAGGGCTGTTGCGAGGATCCGTTACACAGAAACGGCGATCGCTCGCTCTACGATCACCCCCTCCAGTTTAGGGCAGTGGTGATTCGCAAGGTAATGAAGACTCCTCACAGTTCGTCCATCGCTACCTGCCGCCTTGCCTTTGTCCCCAGAGCAGTAGTCCTCACGCTTTCCAATCCACTTTAAAATGGAGTTGCCTTGGCAAAAAAACCTAAACCAAAACAATAGCAACAAAAATTCTCACTTTTGGTCACTTTACCCATTCCTCATCAACCACGCTCACCTCCAAGACTCAACGTCGGTTGTCATGGGGACACCGTCCTGGCTTCCGGAAACCGGCTTTAAATTCCGGAAGTAGATGACAGACGCGAGCTCGGTCTGAGCCGCGCTCCTCACTCTGCGGCCAACGGGGCCGCCATGTTTGTGCCTTCGCTCTCCCGGGTCCGCCCTGTTCCGGGCCCGCCCTGCTCTCGGTCCTCCCAGCGTCGCCGCCAGCTGACCGAGGCTTCCCGCCCGCGCCGCACGCGGTCTTGCCCAGAGCCGGCCCCTAGCGGGAGGCTTCGCGTCAACTCGAACATTTCCGCTTCGTCGCGCTGGGGGGTGAGGGACAGGGCCGACGTGTCGCGGTACTCCTGGGTCTCGACTCCGAACTTGGGCAAGACGCCCATGGAGGAACCAGCGTTGGGCCGGTTCGCTGGGAGCAGGGTAGCCCGGGGCCTCGGACTTCATTTCCCAGGCAGCCTCGCGCGCGACCGGAAGTGCTGCGAGCCTATAAGAGCTCGAGGCGGCGCCCGCTCTTTAGCTCTGGGGCGGCGGTGTCACCTGGCTGCAGGTGTCTGAGAGTCCTCCATCTCCCTGGAGCCTCGGCAGCGGCAGCTCGGGTGCAGGGTGGAGAGAGGCGGATCCCGGAGGCCCCGGCCCCGCTGCGTCTTACTGTGGTTAGGGGTGAGAAAGAGCCCGGGCTGGGAGTTCAAGGACCTGGGTTTCCGTGCTGGCTGCGCTGCTTCCTCGCTTCGCGCTATGGCGATCCTCTCGCTTGGCCTCAGTTTTCTCTTTTAGGAAATGGATACTGTTCTCCGCACCCTTCCTTCCAAGGTGGTGGTTGTAAATGCACGATAGCTCTTCGGAAGGCGCAGAAAGCAGGAGAAGCCCCTTGCCCCAGTTTTCACCCAATGTTAGCTGACACCAAGCGCCCAGTTGAGGGGTCAGAGATCCGACCCCGGATGCCTGGAACGGTTCTTTTTCGGACATCTGAGCCAGCCAGAGCTGTGCAGTCAGAAGGACGGGTCTGTAATTACTCTGGTGCTAGGGAGGACCTCACCTGTCTCCTGGCTGTAATATTGGGTCGCTCGCTCCTGAGTTCCGACTTTAATAGAAGCTACATTTGGAAATAAGGAGCCCTCAGAGCTGAAGGGGAATGGACCTCAATTCCTGTACTAGCTCTGCCACTCACCTTGGCTGAGTGACTTTCCTTCTTTGGGCCCATGTTAGTGTTTTTGATCTATGAGATAAGGGTTTAGTATTTGTACTGTAAGTCTGGTTCTCAGGATTCTTAATTTGGGAAGGGGAGAAACTGATTTTTTGCCTCTTCATCTATTTGTAGTTGTAAATTATAAAAGTAACATTGCAGTAATTTGGAATAGAACCTTTTTCTAAGTCTAAGGGCTGAATGGGAAATACCCATTTCTTACCCCTGGGCCTGACCTGTTTTAGCTCAGCCTGGAAGAATCCTTTCTGCCAAGGAATTGAGGAGGTATTAAGTTGGATCTTAGACTCCTAAGATCAGGATCAATGAACTACAACCTACAGGCCAAATGTGCTCCACCCGAACAGTTTTTACATAATCGAATGACTGAAAAAAATGATAATATTTCTGTGACATGAAAATTATATGAAACTTGAGATTTCATTGTTCATAAATAAAACGTTATTGGAACACAGCCATGCTCATTTGTTAAGATATTGTCTATGACTACTCTTGTATCACATCAGCAGAGTTGTGAGAGAGACCATATGTCCTACAAAGCCGAAAATATTTACGACCTGGCCCTTTACAGAAGAATTTGCTGACCCCTGCCTTAAAATAGGGATCCACAAAATGAGGGCAGAACAGGAGACTGTGGCGAGCACATCCTGAGATCATAGCCCAGCCTGTGCTCTTAGAACAAATGAGAGGATATTCTCAGCATCTGCATTGCAATTTTCTCTGCATCCTTCCTTTCCCCCTGCTTTGCTCTCTGTTTCAGTAATAAGCAGGGCTTATCTACATCCTGTGAGCAGAGCAGTATAACTTCATAGCCCTCTGTCAGGAAAGTGTCCCAACCATCCATTGTAAGTCTGTCACAGAACAGCAAGCCAGGACCTCTTCTAGGGGAGTGAATACAATCCCTTTTGGACTATATTTACTTTTCCTTTTACAAAGGAAAAAAAAAATTATAGATACTGTCGGATGGAGCCTGCTGAGCAAGAGCTCCTAAATGCTGACTTAACATGTCACTGGCGGATGGAGGGTGTTTTAACTGAACATCGGGTGACCTGAAACTTCCTTGGCCCTTGCAGGAATTGTTGGGGGTTGGGGGACAGCTTCAAGGATGGGTAGCAAATTTCTGAGCTGAATAGTTGAGTCACAAAGCTTTTAGGAAACTGGTGGCATGATTTTCTCCTGCCAGCCTCATGGAAGCTTGTATTTTGTTCCCCAGCCCTCGGACCTTCCTTTCTCAGAGAATACTGCCAACTTAGGACACCTTGTGAGAGCCCAGCATCTGTTCCTGTTTAGGTGGACACCTGGCAAGGGGAGAGGTGGCATGGCATTGCTCAGGGCTGTTGAGAGGCCTGAGCAGGCATGGGAACCATGAACTTCAGGTTTTTGTTAGTAGTTAGGATAAAATGCTGTGACAGCAATAACTAAAAAGAGTTACAATGTTTGGCTTCTACTTGATGTTCTGACAACCTGTGGTCAAGGAAAAATCGTGGGTCTTGAAGCCAAACAGACGAGTTTGAAACTCCCTGCCCATTCACTGGGTCCTGATGCTATGTAATCTTTCTGAGCCTTAGTGTCCTCATTTATAAAATGGGGATAATAATCCTCAAAGGGTTGTCAGGAGGAGTAGATGGGACCATGTGTGTAAGGTTCCAGCACTCTTACCTGGCGTTTCATAAATACTATTCTTACTGCCATGCCTTTCTTTCAGATGAGGACTCCAAGTCCCGCAGACATTAAGTGATTTGCTCAAGGTGTCCTCTTCGTGATATTTGGAGCCATTCTGTCAGCCCACCATTAGGTCTAAAGGTCAGCAGTCACATGTTTTATCTTCTTGGGAGTTATTGGCTACTTTTCTAGGTTAGCTGGTTCAGTGTGAGGGGCTTCAACTGCAGGAGGCCACATTATTGCCTTTTTGGCATGAGTATATGGGACAGGGTGACTGCCTTGAGGCTTGGGCCCAAGCAGGGCCAGTCTTGTGGCTTTGCCCACTTGCCTGGCTTTTAAAAGCAACTCCTTAGGGGCTTACGCATTTGCCAGGTCTGAAACCAGAGTTGGTTTCTGAGTTTATTGAGCACACGTGGAAATCTCAAAATAAACCTCTTGCTTTCTAGACCACGAGTTCTTGCTTCCTCTTTTCTTCTTTGGACTTTCCCCAGAGGTGGGGAAAGCAGAAGTCTCAGGCCTAGAGACAGCTTAGGGCTATCACCCAACTCACTGTGTGCACTGTGGGGTCTGGAGTGATGGCTTGATCTCACCTCCCCCGTGAAGATTAGCCCCACAGAGTTCACCATCTGGGGAAGAACTTTTCTGTAGAAGTGGGAGCCCATAGGACTTCTTCTCCGCTAGCATATTAGTGTGTTTGCCCCTTTCAGATTGTGATTTTTGTCTCCTTATGTTAGAATCCAGGGCAAGGGCATTTGTGTGATCCAGCCCGGATTATGATTCCTGTCCCTTCTTTTCTGGGTGTGCTAATTCTTTACCTTCTGGTCCTGTGAAGGGAGACTCATCCCAGGACTCTGCTCCGAAGGCCTTGGCATCTGGCCTTCTCCAGGGCCAGCCATAGCCCTGAACTTGCTGCTCTGTGACTGTCAGGTGCTGAGGGGGCCTTACTCACTGTGTGTAACCAGAGATCAGGCCCACCTCGCCATCAGGCCTCATGGGGCCGGGGCTGATGACGGGGCACTGAAGCAAAAAGATTCCATCCCATAGGCCAAGAGCGAGGTCAGTGTTACTTCCTTTAGCCAGTGTTTGGGGCACACCTGGACTAACGGGGACTTGTGACTTACACTTCTTCTAGGAGTGCCTGATCAGAATGGCTTCAGGGTGGTTTTACTTGTCCTGCCTGGTGCTGGGGTCTCTGGGCTCGATGTGCATCCTCTTCACTGCCTACTGGATGCAGTTCTGGTGCGGTGGCTTTGCTTGGGATGGCAGCATCCACACGTTCAACTGGCACCCAGTGCTCACAGTTGCTGGCATGGTGGTGTTCTATGGAGCTGGTGAGTAAGAAGTCAGCAAGGGAGGTGTGATACGACCCAATCCTGGATTGGGCAGCCTTTCCCTCTCCAAGACTGGCCTTTGTCAGTGTTGGGTTTGAGGCTATAGGGGAAGGGTGGGTTGGGCTGTCACTGGCCCAGCTGTCACTTGGGCGGGAAGTGGTAAGAATGCGGGCATCTCAGAAGGGCAGCTTCACAGATACTCTATGGCAGGGGTCGGCAAGCTTTTCTGTAAAGGGCCAGATAGTAAATATTTTAGGCTTTGCCAGCCATAGGATCTGTGTTGCAGTGGCTCAGCTCTGCCACCGTATTGTGAGGACACTGAGACGTAGAAAGAAGAGGCCAAACAGCTAAGAGGCAGAGCCCAGATTTGGACCTAGGTTGTTGTCTGACCTTGCTGCCTGTTCCTGACAACCAACCTCAGTTGTGAGAGTGCAGTGTGATGAAATAATGACTGTGACAGTGCTTTTTAGCCCAGAAACTGCATACAAGCTGCACTTATAATTGTAATGACAAAATGGCAGGTCTAAGAAATCTGCTCCTCCCTTTCTAACTGGCCCTTCTGTCCTCCCTTCATGGCTGACTGCTGTCCCACAAAGGACGAGGGGATAGCAGATGACAAGGAGTTGATACCAGTGTCCTAGCATTTCCCCTTCCCTCGTCGGCAGGCTGTGTGGGATCCCCGCGGGGTAACTGCCCTGATGTGTGGGTGAGACGGGAAGAGGCTGAGTCCTGCGACTGCTCTCTCCTGCAGGGTCGCTGGTGTACCGCCTGCCCCAGTCATGGCTGGGGCCCAAGCTGCCCTGGAAGCTCCTCCACGCAGCCCTGCACCTGATGGCCTTCGGCCTCACTGTCGTGGGGCTGGTTGCTGTGTTTAAGTTTCACAATCACAACCACATTGCCAACCTCTACTCCCTGCACAGCTGGCTGGGCATCACTGCCGTCTTCCTCTTCGCCTGCCAGGTGGGTTCTCTCCGCCCTCTTCCTCTGGGTTCCCACTGCCAGGCCTGGCAGCTGCGGGACCAAACGTTCCCTCTGCTCATTGTCTGGAGAGGGCCTTGCAGGGCATGTCCTATAGAACCAGCAGTTTAAAGGGCTGTGGGGGGTCGGTGGCTCCAGCATTTACCCTGTTTCTCTCGCCCATCCCACTGCCCGTCTGTGCTCCCCGGGCCCTCTGTGCTGACTGCATGCGCCACGCTGGCTCTCGGCAGCCACCTGGTTTCCACTGTCTCCATTCCCACCTCTCTGGCCCAGAAGCAATTCCAGAAGTGGTTTCCATATTCTGATGTCAGGCCTGTACGAGGGAGGCGTTTTAGGAGCAAGGACTGAGACAAACAAGGCTGCCTGGGTTTGCTGGGGGAGCAGGACTGGAGCAGAGCATTTCATGTACTGGTCTTGTTGCTGGTATAATAGAAATAGACAGGGCATGGTGAGGAAGCGAGGCATGGTGGTGGGCGGTGCCTGGGGGGAGGGTTTGCACTGGGAAAGGGGGGCCGAGGTACGGCGACAGGAGGAGATGCCCAAGGGGTGGGATGACCCGGTGCACCTTTGATCACACACAGTACAGTAAGGTGCATCCTCCGCTGTGTCCACAGTGGTTCCTGGGCTTTGCCATCTTCCTCCTGCCCTGGGCGTCCCTGTGGCTGCGCAGCCTCCTGAAACCCATCCACGTCTTCTTTGGAGCTTCCATCCTCTCTCTGTCCATTGCATCTGTCATTTCCGGCATCAATGAGAAGCTTTTCTTCACTTTGTGAGTGCAGTGGGGTCCCTGACTCTGAGGTGGAGGGGAGGGAATAGGGTCTTCAAAAGATGTACCTTAGGATGATAGGACTCACCCAAGGGAAGAGAACTTTGGGGGCTGAGCCCATCCGCTCCTGATCTGGAAGGTAACAGAATTGATCTTTCTTTAGGTCAAGATTGGCAAATTGGTCAGCAAATATTTATTGACAACAGGTTGATTTGTCACCTACTATGTGTCAGAAACTGTTCTAAGCACCCTACATTTAATCCTCTCACCTGCCCTGCAACATTGGTGTTGTCATTGCCACTTACAAATGAGGGAACAGAGAGGTTGAGTAACTTATCTAAGGGCACACAGCCAGTAGGTGGCAGAGCTGGGACTCGAGTGAGGCAGTCTGCCTCCGGAGCCTGCATGCCTAAACCCCACCGCCTGTACTTTCAGAGCAGTGCAGTGTAGTGAAAAGCAACTAAGATTTGAGGTCAGCCTGGGTTTGGATCTTGGCTGTGTCATTTACCAGTTATGTAACTTTGGGCAAGTTAATTTTGCCACTTTGAGCTTCAGTTTCCTCTGGGGTGAAAAGCATTATACAGTGGGCATGGTGGCATGTGCCTGTACTCCCAGCTACTCAGGAGGCTGAGGTGGGAGGATTGCTTGAGCCCAGAAGTTCAAGTCCAGCATGGGCAACATAGCAAGACCCTGTTTCTTAAGTGCAAAAAACTAACTAAACAAATAAATAAAAGCACTACACAGATGTTTGTTGCTGTGGCAGGGACTTAGAAAGTATATTTAAATTCCAGGTCACGGGTGGCCCTGGGAAGGTTTTCTCATCTTCCTTTAGTTGCATTGAGTCTCCTACTGGGCAAAAACAAGTGGAAAATTCTCTCAAGAGCCTGCATTGTTTTGTCATCTTTAGGAAAAATGCCACCAAGCCGTACTCCAGCCTGCCCAGCCAGGCTGTCTTTGCCAACAGCACTGGGATGCTGGTGGTGACCTTCGGGCTGCTGGTGCTCTACATCCTTCTGGCGTCCTCTTGGAAGCGCCCAGAGCCAGGGATCCTGACTGACAGACAGGTATGGTTTCCTGTCCCCCATTCCAGGTGGGGTAGGGCTGGGTCTAGAGAAGGGTCACCCAGGAAAGCCTCAGGCCTTTCCAAGAAGGCCAACACAGGAGCACGGTGGGAAAACTAAGTAGCTGGAAGGTAGAGTTAGGGCGGCTGACGGGGAGCACTGGTACCAAACCAGCCATCCCAGCAAAGCCCCAGGGCTCTTCTGTCCATCGGGAGATAGAATTCCCCTCCCCAGATTCCTGTGGTTCCATGAAGCGTGGCCTTATCTTCCCCAGGAAGGGCTCAAGTATGACAGGGTGTGCAGTGATTTTTCCTTTACCAGCTTTGGGGCTAGTCTAATGGGACCAGTACTTGGTGACAACCTTGTGCTTGGAACTTAAATTCCATTTATGGAATGTAGGTGATGGGTTGTGTGCCAGGATCAGAGACTTTGGGGTTTCCTGAAGGATTTGGTGGCTTGGGCGGGGACCACCCTGCAGGTCGGAGGTCTATCTGAACAGCTCAGGCTTGGCATGACTCCCGCAGGGCAGGGGCCGTTTTGACATATTGTTAACTGGTGCGTTGGCCTGTTTCTCCAGCCCCTGCTGCACGATGGGGAGTGAAGTGGGGGCTCCCAGGAGCACCCAGTGGTGTGGTCTGTGCTCCCCTCAGAAGCTCTGCTCTACCTGGGGCATCCAGCTGGTGTCGGCAACAGACTTTTTTGGGCCCTGGGCCCAAACTGCTCCATGCCTCGGTGCCGGGCCTCCTCTCTCCAGTCACTTGCTGCCTGTCTGCTTTTCAACTTCTGTACCCTTCTTGGCGTCGACTTCTCAGGTCCTCCACTTACGCAAGGTCCTCCTTGCCCTGGCCGCTCCTGCAGCCCCTGCGTTCTGTCTGAGGAAGTCAGGCTGCTCTCCCCTTACACCGCCTCGGGCTGTCGTGGGAAATCCCGACAGCTCAGAAGAGCCAGGACTCAAGTGCAATCCATGACGTGGAAAATGAGGGAGGTGACACACCCATCAGCTCTCCCTTGAAGGCATGCAGTTTAGTTAGGCTGCCCCGCCACAGAGCGGCTGTCCCCATCCAGCCCCTCCTGGATGTGATTCACATCGTCAGGTGACTGCAGGAGAAGGGGAGAAGGGCGGCAGCTGCGGCTTCCGCAGAGGAGCAGCTGAGGAGCTGACCACTCTGGGCCCTTCTGTCACTGCGTCTGTGCCTGTGTGTATCGTGACTGTGTGGCTCCACCTCTTCCAGCTGCTGCTACGGCAGAGGCCTGGATCCCCGCCTTTCCCTGTGGCTTACATGCCTGTCACCACCGGGCAGCCCCACGAACCCTGGTAACCTGCTCTCCCAAGAACAGACCACCTGTCCCCAGATGTCCCAATAGTGATGAGTGACAGAGATGGCTGTGGACTTCCTTTACGTCTCCTTGCTGGGTCCTGCCCTGCCCCTTGGCAGGTTCAACTTTGCTCTTTTGACAGGGCCCTGGCCCTGCTGATTGCTCTCCACAAAACGGGTGCCAAAGTTGTGGTCTCCTATGTCCAGCATAGCCCTGGGAGCCACTGCCACCCGCAGAGGGGTTCCTTGCTGAGAACCAAAGTCCTTCACCTGCCCCTCCAATGGCTGCATGCCTGCCTAAACCCAGGCTTCTGTGTTGTGTCTGAGTGTGAGCTGGTGCTCTTCTCCTGAGGAGGAGCTGGGGTGGGGCGGGAGGAGCCTCACTCTTCTCCTGCGTGTTGCTCTTGTGGCTTTTCTTGCCTTCTCCAAACAAGCCCTGCCAGATCCCAGGCCCTGCACTGCTGTGCTTAGTAGACAAGTGGGAAGCCTGGGTTTGGAGCCCACCTACTTGCTGGCGAGTAGTGATGAGGCCGACTATCCAGCCCAGCGCCACATCGCCAGATGTTGGCAGAAGGGCCAAGACTGAACTTCCGGATGGGATGACACCTTCAAAGCCATTGGGATGACTGCCAGCCACTGTGCTCGCGTGAACGCTCCCCCTTTCCATATGTGTGGGCATTTCACTGGTTCATAAAGCTTGATTTTCCATTAAACGTGTTTTTAAGAATCAAAGCTGTTTTAGTGTGTTTGGGCTGCTGTAACAAAAATATTATAGACTGGATGGCTTAAACAACAATCATTTGTTTCTTACATTTCTAGAGGCTGGAAGTCCAAGATCATGGCACTGGTAGATTCGGTGCCTGCTGAGGGCCCTTCCCCATAGACCCTCTTCTCGCCATTAACATCACAGAGCTCTGGGGCCTTTTTGATGAGGTGTCACTTATCCCATTCATAAGGGTTCCACTCTCATGATCTAGTCACCTCCCAAAGGCCCACCTCCTAATACCATCACGTTTGGGGTGAGGATTTCAACATAGGAATTCTGGGGGACGCAAACATTCAGTCTGTAATCATAGCCCTGTCTGATGAAATGCACTGTGGTAAAATGAGTTCTGGGGCAACCCGTGAAAGCCTCAGGACAGGTCTGACCCTCACAGACCTGGGGAAGGGCCAATGGGAAGGCACCAAAGAGCCACGCGATTGTCTTCATGGAATGACATGTGACTCGTTTACATGTGGATGTCCTTAATAACTAATGACTTTTGAGTACTTGATTATCTCATGAGGAAGGAAATCTTTCCTATTTACAATCTGGAAAATAGGACTCAAACAGGGTAAGTGACTGGCCTGAGACCACCCAGCCAGGGAACGGCAGACTTGGAATCCACGGCCCTGTCTGGGGCCAGACTCCTTCCCAGCCCGTGGCATAACGCTGCGCGCACTGGTGCTTGCCTCGTGCTCAGGGATGTGTGGTGCGCACAATGATCCTGGGGAGGGAAGCCCAGGGATGCGGCGCCTGCAGCCAAATCTGGACCAGGTAGGTGATGCTAGTGTGACAGACGGTGGTGGAGTGGCTGACACTGGTAATGACAGTAACCCCCAGGGAGTGGACACTTGGACTGTGCCGGGGCTTCACCTTTGCCAACTCATCTGAATCCTTTCATGTCCTGGTGGGCTGGTACCTTCTGATTTTACAGATTCCAAGAAACTCGATAATAGGCCTGAGTTCTCACAGCTTGGTCGATGCAGAACCAGCCTGCAAACTGTGTGTGTGTCCACACCCAGTGCCTTGCAGCACGCCCCACACTGGGGACGCCCCAAGTGTGTGCTGTACGTCTCCACCGCACGCCACAGTCGGCATCCTCCTGCCCAGGTGCTGTCAGTGGGGGCTGGCTGGGCTGCAGTTTCTCGGCTACAACTGAACCTTAGAATATGGTGACTCTTTTTCCTTCTGGTGTCCCAAATGCCCATTCAATCCCCAAGGAATTATTAGCATTAACTCCGTGCTGAGAAAAGCCTTCTACCATTCCTACACGTACAAGGCGTGATGTGTGTACTGGAAGGAGGACAGCAGCAGATCCCAGCAGAATCAGCCCAGCCAAGCAGGCCCTGCCTTTGGGGCGCGCGTGCTAATGCGCTGCTTGGTAGAAGACGGGTCACGATCACTGCCGCCAGGGCTGAAGCTCAGCCCCTGGGCATCTGTGGGCCAACTTGTTCACACACTTTGCAAAAGGTCCCTCAGAGGAAGCAGGAGCTTTATTGCTTCAGTGTGCTCTGTTAGCTTTCTTATCCTATCGACTGGGGTTCCCGTGCAGAAGGCCTTTCACAGGGAGCCTTGAAACCAAACAGCATTGCCAGTGACAAGCTGTGCTGTGGCTGAGGGCAAATGCCTTATCTCTGGAGCCCACAGCTGGCTGGGACAGGGTGGGGTCACACAGGGACTCTACCCTCCCGAGGAGGGAAAGGGCAGAGTTGGAGAAGCCCGTGGCTTACTTGGCTTGCTCTGGCTGCCGTCTCCGCAGTGGAGTAGCTTTGGCGGCTCGCTGGAGGAGTTCCTTCAAACTCACAGGGGGAACAGGCCGTGGGAGCTTAGGAGAGGGATGGTGATGGTTCAAAGGCAGAAGGGGGGTGACAGTGGCCACCTCAGCACAGCAGTGAGAGGAGCTGAGGCCCAGGAAAGCAGTCACACACCCTGGTTCTGCAAGACCTCCAGGATGGCACGGAGAATGGCGGCAGCTGCCACCGCCCCGGGGTCCGGCTGGTCCAGCCGTGCAGAGCTGATGTAACTGGCTCTTCCAGCTCCTGCTTCCATATTCTTGGTGGCCTCAGCTGCAGCTTCAGCACTCTGAGGGGGTAGGGGTGGGAGTAGGCTCAGCTATGGGCAGAGTGCTGTGCAGGCTGGCCCTGGACCCCCTTGTCACATCTCTGCCAGCACCCTCTGCACTGTCACCAACTGAAAGGTTACCTTTCGTCTACTTCTACCAGGGAAAGGGGCCACCATTTACTGAGGCCCTACTTTGCCCCTGGCACTGTGCTGGGCTCTACATACCTCCTTAGCCTCACAGCAGCATTCTGAGATAGATGCTTACCTCCGTTTCATAGAGGAAGAAACTCAGGTGCAGGCAGGTTATTAACGTGCTGAAGGTCACGTGGCCATGGGCACCTGGTGGCTCCAAGCCTGTCTCCCCAGGTGGCTGGGCCCTGCCTCACTCACCTTGACTGCTTTGGTCAGGACTTGGAACAGATCGGCCCCTGGGCTCTTCCAGGCTTGGAGCTCCCGTCCTGCCGCCCACAGAGAATCCAGCTGGACAAGGTGAGGGAGAGGAGGGCTGAGGAGAGGCCCTGCCACTGAGAGTGGCCTTTAGGGCTTATAGGCTCAAAAGGGGAAGGGCTGGGGCTACAGCCCAAGTACATACCATAGTCCTGTCCCCTGGGGCAGCCTTTCCATACCTGGGAGGGAAAGAGAATGAAAGAGGCTTATTGCAGGAGCCAAGGGACTCGCTCTGGGGGTGGGGCCAGGGCCTGGCAAGGAGCAGATGACACTGACCACTTCCCCCAGCCCACCCTGGTCTAAGGCACAGGGCGCTGGCTCACTTCTGCATGGCTTCCAGGCCGGCATCCATAGCAGCAGACCAGGCTGGAAGGTCAGTCTTGGCCTTGAGGGGCTGGGCAGCTGCAGTCAGGAACAGGCCGTAGAGCTGGGGAGGGCAAGAATGCCGAGCATGCCGGCCTGGACCCTGGCCACCCAGAGCCCTCCCCACCAGCCCTTCAGCCCTGGGGCTGCCAGCACCCACCGCCCCGGAGGAGCCTCCCATCTTCTCCAGCAGCAGGACGGACAACTTGGAGAGCAGCTGGGCAGGGCTGGCAGGGGCTGGGCCCTCCTTCAGCCACCCCTGGATCGCTGCAGGCAGAGACACAGGAATTCAGAGACCTCCCCTCCATCTGCCCGGACCCCACTGAGCACCCAGGCCTGACTGCCAGCCAGAGCGAATGGGGGCTGCGAGGGGACGAGAGGACCAGGACGAAGGGATCCCAAGGTTCCCTTTCCACACCAGCGTGTAGCCTGGAGGGTGCTGGCAATGGGATCTGGAGGGAGTTGCCCAGCAGGTGAGGCCTGCCCCAACACCCTCAGCTCGACATTTTTTTTTTTTTTTTTTTTGAGACACAGTCTCACTGTGTTGCTTGGGCTAGAGTGCCGTGGCGTCACCCTATTTCACAGCAACCTCAAACTCCTGGGCTCAAGCGACCCTTCTGCCTCAGCCTCCCAAGTAGCTGGGACTACAGGCATGCGCCACCATGCCCGGCTAATTTTTTCTATGTATTTTTAGTTGTCCAAATAATTTCTTTCTATTTTTAGTAGAGACAGGGTCTTGCTCTTGCTCAGGCTGGTTTCAAACTCCTGAGCTCAAACAATCCGCCCTCCCAGAGAGGTAGGATTACAGGCGTGAGCCACCGCGCCCGGCCTCACTGCAGGTTTT
>CAUYSK010048654.1:0-16937 GCA_963575035.1 Avahi laniger | reverse complement strand
AAAAATAGAAAGAAATGATCTGGACAACTAAAAATATATATATATATAGAAAAAATTAGCCAGGCATGGTGGCGCATGCCTGTAGTCCCAGCTACTAGGGAGGCTGAGGCAGGAGGATGGCTTGAGCCCAGGAGTTTGAGGTTGTTGTGAGCTAGGCTGACACAACGGCACTCACTCTAGCCAGGGCAACAAAGCGAGACTCTGTCTCAAAAAAAAAAAAATTGTGGAATTCACCTTGGCGTGGTGGCTCATGCCTGTGATCCTAGCACTCTGAGAGGCTGAGGCAGGAGGACTGCTTGAGGCCAGGAGTTTAGACCAACCTGAGCGAAACTGAAACCCCCATCTCTACAAAAAATAGAAAAATTAGCTGGGTGTGGTGGTGCATGCCTGTAGTCCCAGCTACTCAGGAAGCTGAGGGAGAAGAATCGCTTGAGCCCAGGAGCATGAGGTTGCCATGAGCTAAGATGACGCCCCACTGAACTCTATCCTAGGCGATTTTCCCAAAAAAATAAATAAATAAATAAATAAAAATTGTAGAATTCAAAACCAAGGAAAAGTGCCTCCTTAATTTTTAAAATATGGAAACTTTAAGAAGTGCTTAACAGATTAAAACAATCACCTATTATCTGGGCTAGGAAACCATCATAAATTTTCTTCTAGAAAAAGTTTATGAATTAACCAAAGTAACAGTACAAATGTCAAGATCACACATTAAAAATTAGTTTGTATTAATAGGACATCTCTCTAATCAAACTGTTTAAGATTCTTTTTTTTTTTTTTTTTTGAGACAGAATCTCACTCTGTTGCACGGGCTAGAGTGCCAATGGCGTCAGCAGGGCTCACAGCAACCTCAAACTCCTGGGCTCAAGTGATCCTCCTGCCTCAGCCTCCCAAGTAGCTGGGACTACAGGCATGCGCCACCATGCCTGGCTAATTTTTTCTATATATTTTAGCTGTCCAAGTAATTTCTTTCTATTGTTTTAGTAGAGACGGGGTCTCGCTCTTGCTCAGGCTGGTCTCGAACTCCTGAGCTCAAGCAATCCTCCCTCCTCGGCCTCCCAGAGTGCTAGGATTACAGGCCTAAGCCATCGCGCCTGGCCTAAGATTCTTTATTATTAAAATGCTAGTAATATTTTCTAACGTCTTTAAAAATAAGAACATCTCCAAGATGGATATATGTTTTGTAAATGACCCTAAATATTGTAAGCTCTAGTTCTGTTTAATAAATAAATGACCTTAAATAGATCTGTCCCAAGACTGAAACTTTCTTGTAGTTTATAGATCTCTCTTGCTATCAACTAATTTCTTATAAACTTGGAAGACTGGCTTTCAACAGTATTATTTTGTCACTTCTAAATACCTGCAAGGATATTTTCCCTCAGATCATTCAACTTCCCTTTCACCCAATCTTTTTTAAAGTCCAGTCTTTACTGTTCCCATTAATTGCTAGTGTTTTCAACTCTTACATTACAGACAAAAGAATTAGAGTTTCTGGAACAAAACTGTATTTCCAAGCCAAATTAACTAAGATTAGTAGATAATCATGTTACTTTTTATCAATTAACAGCCACCCCTACTGAAGACAGTTGGAATATGTTTGTTTTTTATTTGAAACATGTTTTAAGTCTTACCTTCAGGGGGCTCTTTGTCTAACAGCCCTTTTGGAATCAACTCTTCATTATCCACTTTTAAATAACCACACACTTTTGGAGACTCCAAACGTGAAACATTCTTGATATCTTCAGACTTATACACTAACATTCTTTTGTCTTTGGTATCATTAACAAATCTCCAAAGTGGCTAAAATAGAAAATATATATGACTGAGATGCAAAAACGAGAATTTCTAAATACTAAATTCTTCCAATACTCTTTGCTACTTCTTAGATAACATTCATTTCTAAGTAAATTGACCAGCATTTTATCCAAAATAAATCATTTCTGTCACATGGAGTTTCCATGCTGGTAAATAAATACACAGACTATTCACTCTGATAATTTTATCTGTATATGAAGAAAGCACTACATGCTTTGCATAAGTTACAAAATCTTTAAGAGGATCCAGAATAGAAAAATGTATATTCTTTTCCATTCATACAAAAATATCTAATGCCTGCTGTATACTAGCACTGTTATAGGTGATGGTGATAAAGCAACAACAGTTAGAAAAGGTTTCTATTCACATGGCATTTTCATTATGGTTTCCTTAACATTCAGGTGTTTAACACCTTTTTGCCATGCTAGGTTTTACGCAAAGGAAAGAACAAACATTTTTATGAAAGAAAACTCAAAATTTGCAACAATATACCTGAAACTCATTGGTTTCAGAAAATTTTTTTTAAAATCTGCATTTATAATGTTGCAAGGACAGACTAAATCATAACTAACATACTCCAATGGTTACCCCAAGTCAAAAGGATATTTCTGTTTTTTCAAAACGAAGTTCTTCTCTATAAGAACACTGGTCTCATCAGAACCAGGCAGCATTGGGGAACATACAAAAAAAGATATTTACATTTCTCTATCAGGGAAATGCAAATCAAAACCACAATGAGACACCACTTCATACTCTCTAGGATGGTTATAATCAAAGACCCTCTCTTAACCGGTGAGGATGTGGAGAAATCCAGAACCCTCATAGATGCTGTTGAGAATGGAAAGTGGTGCAGTTACTTTAGAAAACAGTCTGGCAGGTCTTCAAAGGTCAAAAAATAGAGAAACCATTTAACCCAGCAATTCTGTTCCTACTGTATACCCAAGAGAAATGAAAACACGTGCCCAAATGAAAACTTAATCACAAATGTTCACAGTGGCATTGTTAGTAATAGCCAAAAAGTAGAAACAACCCAAATGTCCATCAACTGAGAATGAACAAAATGTGGCCTACCCATACAATGTAACAGTATTCAGCAATAAAAATAAATGAAGTACTGATACATGCTACAACATGGACGAACCTTGAAAACATTAAGTGAAAAAAGCGACACACAAAAGACCACATATTATATGATTCCATTTATATAAAATGATCAAAATAGGCAAATCTAAGGGACTGCAGGTTAGTGGTTGTGAGAATTAGGGAGGAAAGGGAGAAGAATGGCTAAAGGGCACAGGGTTTCTTTTTGGGGTCATAAAAAGTTCTGAAATTGTGGTGGTCTTTGCATAATTCTGTGAATATACTCTTATAAAAACTACAAAATTGTATACATTAAATGGGTGAATAGTACAGTGTATGAATTATATCTCCATAAAGCTCTTAAATACACACACATACATCCCTTTTTTTGTAATTCATGTATGAGGTGGATTTAAGAAATAACGGTTATAGAATCTCAGGACTAGCAGAGACCTCAAAAGTTAACTAACCCAACTCCTGGGCTGTAGGAATCTTCCACATTTAGTAAAGCTCATTTGGCCTATGAATAGAAGAGAAAAATTTTTTCTTTTGGGTCAAACATTTCTAAATTCACACTGATTGTTTCCTAGTATGGCCAAGCTAGCATAGGAAAAGACAGCAGGCTTTGGGATCAGAGAAACCTGAGTTCAAACCTCAACCTAACCTCACTACGTGCCTTGGACAAGTAACTTAACCTGAGCATAACTTCTCTCATTAGGTAAGGGAGTGATAATACCTAACTTGAAGATTATGTAAGATAATAATCTAGTTATATCTTAAGATTTCAAAAGAAAGGTAATTGTTAATAACAACAGCTAACCCTATTATCACCATTACTAATAAGCTGCTGGAAAAAACATCATCTGATGAATAACTAAATAAAAGGCAGGAACCTTAACTGGATCCTGGATTAGAAAACAAACAAAAAAACCTATGAAGGAGATTTTGTGGATGACTGGAGACTCTGACTACAGATTATTAGACAATACTGTCAAATTATTTACTTTTCCTCAGGTATGTTACTTTTACTATGGCTATGTAAAAGAATGCCTTTATTCTTAGGAAATGCACATTGAAGTACTTAGGTGTGAAGTGTCTTCATGTATGCAACTGACTTTCAAATGATTCAGGACAAAAGTGAGAGAGAGAAAAACGAATGTGACACATTACATTAGCAGTTGATTAAGGGTTACAGGGTATTTTTTAAGCTTTCTGTGGATTTGAACATTTTCAAAACAAAAAGTTGGGGAGAAAAAATTATCTCATGATTCAAGTTTAATCTAGTCTTATTGACATAAACAGTAAGGTAAAATCAGGGATGGTTTAAAATATTTTATGATGATATGTTAAAAATAAAATACATACATTTTCCTGCCCACTTATGTCTAAGATTTTAATGCAGATGAACAATGATTTTTACATCAAGGTAAGTGCAAATAAGAATTATACAATAAATAATATGAAAATTAGCATTCTAAGTAATAAACCACCTTTTCAACTAAAAATTATTACTACTACTCAGGAGGCTGAGGTGGGAAGATCATTTGAGGTCAGGAATTCAGGATCAGCCTGCGAAACAAAATGAGATCCCATGTCTAAAAAAAATTTTTTTTAATTAGACAGGTGTGGTGCCATGTGTCTGCAGTCCCAGCTACGTGTGAGTATCACTTGAGCCCAGGAGTTTGAGGTAGTAGTGAGCTATGATCGTGCCACTGCACCCTAGCTTGAGCAACAAAGTGAGACCTTGTCTAATAAAAAATTTATTTTTATTAATCTCTTGCAAAAGTCCCTCAAGGAACCTGATGAATTTACTTTTAAGTAACCATCTAACAGTGAAGTATTAATTATACCCATTTTTGTACTTAGTGAAATGAAGGTATGGATGGAAACAGAATTCCTAATTCTCCAAA
Source organism: Avahi laniger (assembly GCA_963575035.1). Classification (NCBI taxonomy): domain Eukaryota; kingdom Metazoa; phylum Chordata; class Mammalia; order Primates; family Indriidae; genus Avahi; species Avahi laniger. The sequence goes on along the minus strand of CAUYSK010048654.1, from coordinate 12,132 downwards.
AGGAAATATTTGAAAAAATGAGGAATTTAAGTAAATTTAATTTGAATACTAAATGCACACATTTTGAATTAACAATTAATAGATTATTCTAAGGAAATAAGCAGACACAGGCAATGTGGCAGAAACAATGCTGTGTTTACCACGCTGTTTTCTCTTTCTGAGCTCCAAAGACAACTATTGATATCTTCCCCAGCCTCCTCTGTAGTAGGTCAGAGACAAAGCGATCTACAATGAGAGTGAAGGCCACTTCCAAGCTTGGCCCTTAACAACATCCTGTGTGATTCTCTAGCTCTATTTCCCTTCTGTGGCAGCTGCAGAGGACATGTGTCCAAAAGCCAAAGCCACAAGGTGGAAGAAGACCACATCAAGCTTCAACAAGTGAGAAATAAACCTTTGTTGTGTTAAGCTGCTGAGATGTGGAAGTTTATATGAAGCCCTGGCACAGCCTAGAGCTTCCTGCAGTTTCCTCTTTTAACTACCTTCACTATTACCTATCACCCACACTATTCCGACTAAATATTAATACATGCCTCAAAAGGTATACCCAAGGCTGTTCATTATAGCATATTTTATTTCAAAAATTAGCAAGAAAATAATTGAGTATCGATGGAGGATTGGTTAAATAAGTGGAATAATGTTTCGATGGATCAACAGGCAGGCTTTATTAAAAACCCTAATTTAGATCTATATTAACATGAAAAGATGTTCATAATTATATTATTAAATGAAAAATATCTGAAGACAAGCTATATATATTGTATGGTCCTAATTTTGCAGGAAAAAACAGTCTGTATAATGTATAATAGTCAGTATACCTATTTGTGTATATGCATATAGAAAAAAACTTGGAGTGACATTTGTCAAAATGTCAACAGTATCTGTCCAAGTACAGATAATCTATTAATATTTTCTAAACTTTACAATGAGCATGTATTTTTAAAATAAAGGTATTTTTAAGACATAAATTGATGTGGAAAAACAAACCAGTTTAAGACACTCAAGTGATTTAGTTGCCTATTCTAGAATGAATACATTTATAATATTAGCTTCTTTACTTTGTACTAAATTTCTGACTCTTTCTGATAAGCTAGATCCCCCCAAAAACATTTCCATTAGATAGCCTAAACATTAACAAATTATAACATACTGCAAGGCCAAGATTTCTTTCTCACAATGATAGACAAAAGACTACTGGTCATGTAGTCTGGATGTTATTAAAATGTGTAATATTTATAGCACCCTGTCTTACCCTTATAGACAGCTTCTTAGAGATGTAAAAATTATCCTTTTTTCAAAAATCTACTTTCCAGGTTAAAAAAAAAGTTTTAAATACAAAGAGAAAAGAAATAATTATAATTACTTTTCACCTGTGCCATCTTAAAACAACTGAGAAGCTTTTTAAAAATTAGAGAGATAAGCTACTGAGAAAAATTCACATGTGGATTTACCTCTATGTTATATTCTGCCCCATCTGTGTTGATTCTTATTGTAACATCATCATCTCCTATATGGGCTAGAACCCTAGAGTCAGGCTCACCTTAAGAGAAAAAAAAAAATTTAGTATGAACAAATATTCATATAAAGTAATAAACTATACACTGTCACCAGAGTGAAATTTGCCTAGGTACTTTGACAGCTCTGCAACCAAGAAACAAAGACCCCAGAAAGAAACTAGATAATTCTTGCCTTTCCTCAGAAGTAGCCTCAGGTCTACTCATTGGAAACCTATCCCTTTCCCAAAACAAACAAAACTGTAGATTTTCTTCTGGAAGAACTTTTCTACTTCTGGGTAAGGAAGAGCTAAGAGAAGGCAGAAAGCATGACTTGGAATTTATAGGTTTTGAACTATACTATTTGAGGAATTCAATGCCACTTCTTTTATCTTATTACAGAAAAAGGTCAAAAAGTAAACTGCAATTGCTTGCTTGATATATTTTCTCAAATAAATACATAAAAGGATCATAAACTAAATAATTTTATCTCCTAGCTTCCCTGTTTAAAATCTCATAAAGGAAGCCTACAATCCTTGCTGAAGACAAGAGAAGGTTAAGTTATCACTTGAGAGGAAATTAATTTTAATCATCAAAACAGCCAGCCAGTATGACATGTTAAATAATACTCACTTCTTCTATTAGAATGTTTCTGCTGCCAAACAGGCAAAGCACTTCTATGACACCCCTTCCCCCAACCCCACCAAAAAAAGAACATGCAATCAAGTTAAATTTGGAGACCTAACACCCTAGACCCAAGAGCAAACAAACAAGCTCCATACTAACCAACCACATGTCCACTGAAGAAGTCCTGCCATTTTACGGTGTACTGGCTTTCATCTTTGCCATCCACCACCACAACTTTGAAATTTTGTGAAAAGCGTTCAGTACTTGATGTCAGGTATAATTTAAAATGCCTGAAGAACGAATGCATTCATATTTACTCTAAACACATAAAATAAAAGTCTCATTTTCATTTAAACTTTCTTTTAAAGTCAAAGAGGTGACATTAATAAAACACCATGCAAGTTATAACAAAGGTTTTACTTAGAGTAATGTATCTCCTGTAAAGACAAATAGATTAATTTGTTTCATTGTAAAAACTTGGCAGATCAAAATAAACTGTTATTAGAGGAAAAAAAATTCAAAGACTTTATGCATTCACCTTTTTGGAAAACTCTGAAATAAGGAAACATACACATCTGGGTAGTTTAAGTCGGAGTCATACTTATCTCAAAAATTCATTATTAAAGACTAATATTATTATATACCATTTACTGAACATTTACTTGGTATTAGGTACTCTGTATACATTACCTCCACTTCATACAATGAAAACTGAGGTTTGGAGATTAATCAACCTACTCAAGGTTATACAACTAGTAAATAGTAAAACTGGAAAATGAACTTGGTTTATTTCAAAACCCTGTACAATGCTGCCTCTAGCAATCAAGCTGGGTAGAATACAAGAAAATTCTTATTGCTTTGCAAAACTAATAAATGCTGCTTTCTATTTTTAAAAGCCCTCTTTTTTTCCTCCTTAGAACATATCTTGAAAAAAATAAATCCATAATTACTATTAGGGATATAAATACAAGGTATCCAAGACAGACATTAAAATCTACACTCTAGCTCTTTAGTTGGCTCAAAATTCTTTTTGTTTTCCACAAGTTTCAGTCCTGAAATAAAAACTGGGAATGAGCAAGACTTTTTCAATTATTATTTACAGAACTCTTTCAATGTGTTCATGAACACCAAAGACAAAGAAAGGTATGTTATTTATCTCACACGAACAAATTTTGTCAGCTGTGGTGCTGAAAATATGAAGTGTTATTTCCCCATGGGTTTGCATAAGTCTTTAAACTGCCAGGAAGAAATCTAGACTAGGACTGTCTCCATGGCAACAAATATTTTTAACTTTTTGAACATAACAAGGTAATTTTAGTTTGCTTGTGGTTTTCTAATGGTCAGAAGGAAAGAGACACAATAGAACATTATTTCCTAAAACCTTGGAACATTTTCTCCTGCTATCCTAAAATGTATCTTCCCACACATTTTCAGTTATGATTTTTTTCCTTCAGTTATGCTGAGTACTTTGAAAAGAAAAGCATCCCTATTATACATGCCTTATTATTTAGTTTTAAAGCTCTCTATGAGTTGCAATATTACTTTTACTTAATGTTCTTTCCAGAAAAATCACTGGAATTGTATTTTTCATTTTCTACATTAAGAATCTGCTCTTTCAGTAAAGATAAAAATAGTGACGGTAAAATTCATGTTTTTTGATTTCCCATTCTTAGCTTTTGACCTATAAAACCTCCAACAGGATATAACAGTCAAAATTTCTTTTACTTCATTCTCCCAAAATTATGTGAAGTCATTTACTTACAGAATTCTTGAACATCTTCATGTATCTTTCTGACTTTCAATTTAAGGATTCACAGTAACTACAGATTAGTGTTAACCAGCAGTCTGAATTAACATTTTTCTAACCATTTTTAATAGTCTATTTAGCTAGGTATATCACTTTCATTTCTTTATCAGTTCTATACCTCCTTAAATAATCTGAGATATTTCACTTCTAGGAGAAACATTTAACTTTTTCAAAAAAAAAATTCTGACATTATCAAAAAAGTACCAAAACAGTATCTGCAGCTTTTTTATTACTTTAGAATAAGAGTATTTCTTGATTACAACAAAAAGGAAATGTAACTTGTAAGGCAAATTTTAAATACTTTTTTTCATAAAATCACTTTAACTCATTATACCATCTCTCAGTATTTCCATGCCTTTTCAACCGCTGATAGTCACATCCAAATTTAATGTAATCATTTTGGTTTAATACATTAACTGCCATGTGAGTCGTACTTAACTCGTGTTAGTTTTGAACCCGAGGCCTCGTGAAGTAAATGTAACTCACATCTCTTCACCTTGGAAGCCGTGAGAACCATTTTTCAAGTTGCATATAAGTCATGCACAGAAAACAATAACAAATTTTTCATTAAATTAGAAAAGATTGTTTTGTTTTCAAACTTTTTATTCTATTTCCATAATAAAACACTGTGGCCCCAAGGAAAAAGAATTTTTTTCTAGTGTGTGGCAATGTGTTAAATTACTTTGCTATCTAAAAACAGAATCTTCTCATTTACCATCACCACCAAGTAATGAGTGGCTTCACTTCGCTAAGTTCTGCCCTGATACAAAATGATTATTTCAGATATCCCAGTATTTTTTTTAAGAAGCTTTAATATTAATAACACAATATGATAGAAAGGAAAGGACGTGGACTTTGGAGTCGACAAACTTGGCTGAAATCCTACCTTTACCATTTACTCACTGACCTTAGCCTTAATCTCTGCACCTGAATATTCATCTACAAATGGAAACAGTATCACCTATTAGATGAATGGTTTTTAGGGTTAAATGAAATAACCTATTTTAAAGCATGTGGTACAAAATTCTCATAGATCATTAGATACATTTCCCATTAAACATTTAAGATGGAAACTCTGTAAAGAAAATTACAAACTTTCCTTCTTCCCTACACAGAGAAAAGTGGATATTGTTTAACATTTTCTTAATGAATCAGTATCATCTATGAAACATGAAAGAGAAATATGTAAGGTTATGGAAGTATTTGCCCCCTAGAGTAAGAATTCTATAGGACACCTCAAATCTAACTTTTAACAGAAACCCAGAAAGCTAAGTTTTGAGTTCTTATCATTTTATCATTTCCTCCCTTTTCTCTCGCTACTAGTCATTTCTTGACACTATATCCACTCCTTCATCAAAGCCCCCCCACCAGTGTAGCAGAAATAGCACAAGTTTTGGAGTCAGACCTGTGTTCAAATCCTGTATTTGTCATTTACTAGCTGAGTGATCTTGGGCAAGTTTTTAACCTCTCTGAGACTCAATCTGAACCTCAAATTTTTTTTATTAGTTTTTCTTTCTTTTTCTTTTTGTCTTCAAAAGGAACAACGTCTATGCAGAGTATAGTGAGAATTAGAGATATTAATAACTTATGCAAAGTACCTAGCAAAGTAAATTATAGAAAATAAGCACCTGACAAACTATAGCTATTATTATTATTACCACTCCGCTCAAATTTGCTATAGGTTAAAAGCTAGATAACCAATATTGTAATATTTTGACATATCTACCAAAAAGAAGTTATTCAAAAATAACCTAAAGATGATGGCAATAGCTAGGAAAAACAAAAATATAGTAAAAAATTTGCATAAAATATCCATAACATGTGCAGTAATAAACCAATTTCCTTAATATGCTAAGCACTACTACAATTCAGTAGTCACTAGAAAAATGGTCAAAGAGTATGAAAAGGCAGCCCACAGAAAAATAAAACGATTTACAAACATATGAAAGCATGCTCAAATTCACACAAAATGCAAATCAAAACAACTATGAGGTACTATTCCCTCTCAGAGGGGTGTAAGTTAAAGGCTGATAAAATCTATTATTGGCAATGGTAACAAGACATAGGTAAATTCATATACTGCCTCTAGAAGAATAAATTGGTCTAATATCTTCAGGAGGAAACAGCAATATCAATGTTAGTAAACATATCCTTGATCCAATACTTCTTCTAGGAATGTAGCCTATAAAAAACACCTAGATAAGGTACATATTTACTAAAATATTCACTGAAACGTTATTAGTTATAGGAAAAAAAATCATTTTGGTTAAAAAATATCCATCTGTAGAGTACTAGTAAGTTATTACAATTCTATGCAATAGAAATATTTATGCAGCTGTTTAAAATGAGGGAAATCTATGTTATCTGTATCACTAAGATACATACATAGATCTAAATGCAAAAGATATACATCAAAATTTTTGAAAGTTTACATAGGAAATCTTTCTGGGTCTGGAAAGTGAGACTGAGTTAGAAAGAAGTAAAAACTTTATATCCTCTGTAGTTTGTTTTTTAAACTAGGTGCACATATTTTTTTTAAATGTGGTAGAGAAGGCCTATCCTATGAATAAAGAATAATTCAGCCCATTTATATTCTGATAGTGTTGTGTGTTTTTGTTTTTTTTGATATTGGACAAAGTTTCCCAAAAAGAATTTAGAAACAGGCCTGCAATTATGGAACAGATTCCAATCTGTAAAACACAAGCAATATTAAAATTACTGCCCAAATATAATACAGTTTATGCCATAAAGTAAGTGGAACTCAATGAGGAACACTAAATTCTAGGCCCAGCTCACCACCAGGCTGTGGGGTCCTAAACAAAACCTTTATCTCTTCATATGTAAAATAAAGATAATATTTAGTACATGGTATTAATAGATGGTTCTAAAGTAGCACCAAAAATGTAAAGTATTATAAGCATTCAATTAATTTTAATTATTTGTTAGAATTTCATAAACATTACCATTGTTAATACTCTGGAACACTCATTTAGTTTTTTAAAAATACTCATTAGTATGGATTTTACAACAGGCATTATACTATATAAGAATCATATATGACAGACTAATTATATCAGCTACAAATCTTTAGAATATAATTTCCTAAGATTTCAGTAGATACTCTTATTTTTCTAATTTTGCCAAACCGTATCCTCCACTCCCCCAACATTATTCTATGAATAATTCAAATTACCTGTTCAAAGCTGAAAAAGTTAGTAGTGTTTCTAAATGTGTCGAGGCCTGTAGATCCCTTTTTCTTACCGAGTGCTGCTGGATATTAGATAAGGAGAGGATATCATAGTCTGAGAGCAAAGAATCAAGCTTCTCTGAAATAAAGGTAAAAAGGGTATTAGCACCTAAACCTATTAATCAATTGCAATATCACTAAAACTGAGACTGCCAGACAATAAACCCTTCCTGACATAATACGTTAGGAAGTGCCCAGAACGAACCATGAATCCCTTTTCATCAACGAAAGCCTGCCTCCTCCAAAATCAGGAGGATTTTTAGAAGACAATTTGTGTGACTTGAGTCTCTAAAAACTGTCTATGGCTCACACCTCAGGAGGCTGAGGCAGAAGTATAGCTTGAGCCCAAAAGTTGGAGGCTACAGTGAGCTATGATCATGCCACTGGTTTTTTTTGACCTGATGCTTTCCTTTTCTCTCAACAAATATCACTGCAGAAGCTATGGTAGTCAAAATCATTCCAATGGGCTTAAAATGTCCTCAAAATATAGCAGCAGGAGCTTAAAATACAAGTTTTTTGCTACTGATTTTAAACATACTCACAAAACCTGTTTTAAAAGAAGGAATCTCAACTCATATGTGGGAGCTAAGAAAATGGATCTTACGGAGGTAGAGAGCAGAATGGTAGTTACCAGAGGCTGGAAAGGGAAGAGGGGGAGATCAAGAAAAACTGGTTAATGGGTACAAAAATAGTTAGATAAAAGAAATAAGTTCTAGCATTCGATAGTACAGTGGCGAAATTATAGTTAACAATAATTGGCCGAGTGCAGTGGCTCACATCTGTAATCCTAGCACTCTGAGAGGCCAAGGTGGGAGGATCACTTCAGGTCAGGAGTTTGAGACCAGTCTGAGCAAGAGCGAGACCCCATCTCTACTAAAAATAGAAAAAATTAGCTCAGTGTGGTGGTGCACACCTGTAGTCCCAGCTACTTGGGAGGCTGGGGCAGGATCACTTGAGCCCAGGAGTTGGAGGTTGCAGTGAACTATGATGACACCACTGCACTCTAGCAGGGATGAGAGAGAGAAACTGTCTCAAAAAAAACCCAATAATTTACTGTATATCCCAAAACAGCTAGAAGAGAAGATTTTTAATGTTCCCAAAACAAAGAAAAATGTTTGAGGTGATGGCTATCCCAGTTATCCTTTGATGGTTACACATTGTATACAAGTATCAAAATATCACATGTACCCCAAAAATATGTACAATACATGTCAATAAATAAATATAAAACAAAAAGACAAATTAAGTAAATTTAAATATACCACTGCCAAGAGACACTCCCTTTCCAAAATCCCCTCCCTATCCTCCACCCAACATCCTACCCTTCCTTACCCTAACAGCTCTCAGAATGCTGGCAATTAGGCCAGCATTCCAGAGAAATCTGGAAATCTGACAATCTAAAATGAAAGTCCTAAAATTCTGACATCAGAAGTTTCCCAAATGGAAGCCCCAACTGGAAAGAGAAAAGAAAGAAAAGAAAAGAAAAGGAAAAGGAAAGGAAAAGGGAAAGAAAAGAAAAAGAAAAAGAATCAACCCAATACTTTTCTTTCACTTTCCCCTAAATATCCTCAATTGGTTCATTCATCAATTCATTCATTTGCTGCTATGACCCAGGCACTGGTCTAAGTGCTGAAATACAGCATTAACAGAACAAGGCCTTGCCTAATGGAGCACACATTTTAGTGTGGGAGAGACAGACAATGCACAAGAAAACATATGTCAGTGCTGTGGACATTAAAGCAAAATAAGAGATAGGGAATGTGAAAGACAAGTTTCAAAGAAGGACTAGTGGTCAAAGAAGGAAAAGCACCTCACTGTTATGTAATATTTAAGCAAACATGAAGAAAGCAAGCGGTAGGCATGCTGCTATCTGATGAAAGTAAATTTAAGCAAAGTTCGTTCGAGATTCTAACTCAAGATAAGATTAAATAAAGTGGCAGCACATGACATACTTTCTAGATATCGTTTGTTAAAAAATTTTCCTTTTAAATTTAATTCAGAGGAAAGCTGTTTCAGAAGGCATCAATCACTTCTATGGCAATGAATGGTTGCTGGTGATTTGGCCTTGCTAATTATAACGCCTAGTGACACCAATGGAAAAACTTCAAGAAGTTTACCATTTATTTAACAATTTTTGAGTGCTCCCTACAAGGTACTATGCTGAATGTTTTATTATACATTATCTCCACAAACATCCCTGGGGTATTATCCTTATTTTACAGATCAAAAAACAGATTTCAGAGAGAATAATTTGTCTACTATTACAAAGCACAGAACTGGCTTTTGAACTTGGGCCTTCCTGGCTGAAATACCCACACTTTATTGATGTCATACTTTTCAAACTCTTTTAAATAGACTAGCTCTTCTGAGACCTTCTATTTCTTGGTCTCCTACATTTTGACATGTCAACCAAAGATGACCTCTCCTTCCCCTGAATTCCAAAGCCCTTCGTTTATATTTTTCTTATGGCACTTTTTGGTTATGACATATTTATCTTATCTCATAAACAGATTATGAAAGAGTGAAAAGGGAGCTATATTTTATTCATCACAGTATCTTTACATCATAACACTCAGCACTGAACCAGGCAATTACCAGCACTTACATGTTCACAAACTATGTGAATTCTCAATGCTGAGACGCCAATACGATCCTATAGCTCTTCAACTTCCCTGTACAGGTTGGTACATGAACTCAGTTTCATTCAAGATCATAATCACTCCCACTGACTTAGAAACTTAACCTCAACATTGTAGTTTCATTGTCAATAACATAGACCAGTAGTTCTCACAGTATAGTCCCCACACCAGCAGCATTAGCATCACGTAGAAATTTGTTAAAAATGCAAATTTTCAGGCCTCCCCTCAGACCTACTCAATCAGAAATCCTCCCCGTGAGGTCCAGCAGCCTGTGTTTAGCAAGGCTTCCACATAATTCTGATGCACACTTAAGTCTGAAAACCACTGAACTAAGCTAAAGGAAACAGCTTAAAGTAAAGAAAAAGCCTTTAAGCACAAAGACATCCATTATTCAGCCCTCCAAGATTTTTAAGAAAACCAGAATCAATGTAAATTAATAACTGGAAAATAGGTGGATAAGTTACAGCACTTCCAAAAACAGGTGAAAAAAACCTGCAACCACTTAAAATGCCATTTACAATAGCTTTTTAAGAACATGGAAAAATGTTGTAACATTAAATAAGGATAGATTAAAAAAACTATTCATATTGCATGATCTTCAGTTATGTATAAAAATAGGTCTAAGACAAAGAGCAAGATAGTAATATCATTGGTTATTTTGGGTATATTTTCTATAATAAGCATTTTTTAAACGTAGCTTGCTAAAGCCCTTGAAAATAACTAATATGTTTCGATTGTAATTTACTCTCTAACTAGATATCTCAAATTGGAGATTCTGGAGCCATTATAAACATTATAGTAAAAACAGCTCTTCCTTTGGAGCCAAACCGGAGGTACTTACTGCTCTTGCTATTGTCTTTTCACTAGCAAGTAACCTCTCAGATACTCAATATTTCATTGCACTTTACTTCCAAAATTCTAACCATTGGTAATCTCAATTTTCTATAACCTTTTCAACAGAATTTATATTTACTCCTACCTCCCAAGAGTTCAGCTCTTATCTATATCCAAATCTCTCAATAAACTTAAGTATAAACCACCTGTCTTCTTATAGAAGAATTTATTACATTAATCCTAGACAATGCTTAAAAACTGTCTATCTCAGCTCAGTGTCTGGCCATATTCTTTCTTTAAAACTGTGGCTGGGCATGGTGGCTCACACCTGTAATTCTAGCACTTTGGGAGGCCTAAGAGGGAAGGTAACTTGAGGCCAAGAGTTGGAGATCAGCCTGGGCAACATAGCAAAATCCCATCTCTACAAAAAAATCTAAAAATTAGCGGGGCATGGTGGTGCTCGCCTATAGTCCCAGGCTATAATTGGGAGGCTGAGGCGAGCAGACCACTTGAGCCCAAGAGTTTGTGGCTGTAGTGAGCTATGATGACACCACTGTCACTAATCCAGGCAACAAAGTGAGACCATGTCTCAAATGTATGAATGAATACAAATGAATGAACGAATGAATCTCCACAGTGGCTCCCACAACGGGTGCTCTCTAGAATGAGAACATCTTCCTACAAATTGCTCCAGCAATCATCCTTAACAACTGAGCTTGTCTCATTTCAGCTAGCTACACACACAAATTAGAAACAACAGGCACAATTTTTTTCAAAAGGTGAGTGTATTGTATTATTTAGATATTCCCTACCCATCCCTCCCTGCACTTCTCTGTCAAGTGCTGCAGTTTAGTTTCCCTCACTTGGCCTCTTGCCTACTGGTCCTTAGAGATCCTACCCTTCCTCACTGCTTTTGTACCTTTTCCATCTCCCCAACTCTACCTTTTCTTTCGTGCACACACATTCTATCTACACTTATTTTTTTCTCTTTTCCACCAGACCCCATTTACTCATTTATTCAACAAATATTTATTTATTTATTTACTTATTTATTTAGACAGAATCTCACTCTGTTGCCCGGGCTAGAGTGCCATGGCATCAGCTTAGCTCACAGCAACCTCAAACTCCTGGGCTCAAGCGATCCTTCTGCCTCAGCCTCCCGAGTAGCTGGGACTACAGGCATGCACCACCATGTCCAGCTAATTTTTTCTATATATTTTTAGTTGTCCAATTAATTTCTTTCTATTTTTAGTAGAGACGGGGTCTCGCTCTTGCTCAGGTTGGTTTTGAACTCCTGAGCTCAAACGATCCGCCTGCCTCGGCCTCCCAGAGTGTTAGGATTACAGGCGTGAGCCACCGCACCCAGCCATCAACAAATATTTATTGAGAGCCTCCTACCTTTTAGGCACTAAGGAAACAACAGCGAGCAAGACAAATACATTTCCAGTATTGTGACACTGGATGAAAGACCATCACACAAAATATTAT
>CAUYSK010048653.1:0-19252 GCA_963575035.1 Avahi laniger | reverse complement strand
ATGGTGGCGCATGCCTGTAGTCCCAGCTACTTGGGAGGCTGAGGCAGTAGGATTGCTTGAGCCCAGGAGTCTGAGGTTGCTGTGAGCTAGGCTAACGCCACGGCACTCACTCTAGCCAGGGCAACAAAGTGAGACTCTGTCTCAAAAAAAAAAAAAAAAAAAAAAGCAGTGTCATATATCTGTATATTCTGATTTAAGAAGACTTCTAACACATAAGGTGAAAAGGTAGCACCTAAAACATCAAAAAACATCAAGATACAGAGCAATAAATCCTGTACATGATCATCGGTGTAAATCAAAACAAAATATATGATCATATAAATATTCAAATATTCTGGCATATGCATCTTTCTTTCCTGGAAAGATGACTTAGATGCTGTTTATAATTGCCTTGTGGGGAAGAATCAGGGACAGGGAAGTGGGCAAGGAGAGAGAACTTTAGATTTATTTTATAGTTTTCTATTTGAAATGATTTTTAATTTTTTTTTTACTGTATACATGTATTGACTTTATTTTAAAATATAAATACACAAGTGTGCGTTTCATTTTCTAGAAGCCAACCAGGGTCTCCAAGATCTGTCCTGTCTACCTCCGCCTCCTCCAGCCACCTGCTGCCTCTCACTTCATGCTCCAGCGGTGCTGACCAGCGGCCTCCTCCCCAGGCCTGTGTTCTTACTCTCTGGCCGGTCCGCTGGCAATGTCCTCCCTCCGTCCTCCCTGTTTTTGAAGGCCTTACCTTCGTCCCCCATCCGCAGGCTACGCTAGTGCCTACTGCAGTGTCTCCGCAGTACCCTGTGCACATGTCTCTCCCTGCACTCCACTGTCCTGGAATTCATGTATTTGGGAAGGGACAGCTGTGAGAGATCCTTGGGGCAGGCTTGTGCTTTGCTCTTGTTTATGGTCTGAGCTCTCAGCACGGTGCTTATGTGAAAGGTTCTTGAGAAACGTTGGATAGATGGATATCCAGGAGGAAAATGTCTGGGAAATTATGAAAAAACTCTTAAACCCTTTGATGACTGACACTAGTACTCCTACAGAAAAAGAATTACTTGCAAAGCTGGATATTTTACTAAAGAGAGCTGCTTCTCCATCAGCAGCTTGTTGAGAGTAATTGATTCCAGCACCAGAAAATTCCCCCCTAGACTGAGCAGCGTCCTTCTAAGTCTTCCCTGCTCCTCTTCCTCAGGCCATTCTGGCTTCTATCCCCAGGCCCATCCAGGGCAGCCCAGCCCGGGAGCGAAGTCTTGGAAGGGGAAGGTTCGGTAGTTCACTTACCCGCATAGGCAGCACTTGCTACGTGCCAGGCACGGTGCCAAGCAGCAAGCCAGCTGGGGGACACAGAACAAGGCAATGTCCTTGCCCCTAAGGTCCTAGTTTCATTGGAAAAGAGGGCATTGTGGGAAGAAACTAACCTGCAGAAACCGAGAAAAAAAAATTACAGCCCATTATAGAGCCCAGAGCCTCCAGGTCTCCAAATCAAGGCCCAGCTTTACCCAGTGATGAAACCCCTGCCCCGTGGGAATGCCCAGGGAGTGGCGGGAGGGTTCGGAGGCACCACGAGAACTAGAAAGTGCTGCCGCAAAGAATCTCTGCGCACAGGGAGATTTCCAGGAAGGCAACCACCCAAAAGAGGGAGAGGGAGAGCTGATCAGAATACAGTGGAAAGTTTTAAAGCCAAAGATGCAAAAACAATAGAGTCAATGAAAGTATCGTGCCTTCCCTGAAAGTGATTTCCTTACAATTTCATGGGACTCAATTCTCCAATGAAGGGAAAAGTATATGACATACGGGTTGGGCGAGGGGGAGGCTGAGGTCCTGAAATATCCCTACTATAAGATGGAACTATGGGGTGAGGCTGGGCCAGGGATAAGATATGGGGACCGGGGGCTGAGTGTAGACCTGCCTCTCCACATCCTTGACCTACTCCCCAGCCCACCCCCAGCTCCCTCCTATCTCTGTTCTGGTCCTGGCATCTGGAGCGTGAAGGTCACTGTGGCTTTGGAACCAAGAACCTGAGTGGTTTCAATAGCACAGCCCAAGGTGAGGTGGCAGGTAAGGCAACAGCGGAATGTGTACTGGAGGAATTCCAGTAGGATGGCGCCTCATCCCTGCACCTCCGTTAATCTGCGGCCTGACCTTGGGTAGGTAACTCCTCTCTCTGCGGGTTAGACTAGGTGTACAGTATCGGAGATTCCTGCTGCATGAATGTTCTCTATAGAATTCTAAACGTCACATGTCTTCTTAGACTCCAAACTTCTAGAAGCACTATAGGTTACCCAGAGAGAAAAAGATTTTCTGAATGAAGGAATCCAACAAATACATCTTTCACTTCTCACCAGGTATTTTGTAAGCAATAATCAGAACATCTCACCCACAGTGTCTAATTAATCACATGACATTTATTGAAGTGTGTTATACATTAAGCAATTGAGTTAATATTTTGAAACTAGTGTAGGTAACATTAACATCAATATGTCGAACCTGGTCATGTATATTACCTCCCTTAATCGTCACTTCCGGGCAAGTAGGTATTATCATCCTCATTTACAAAAAGAAAAAACAGACGCTCTGGGGGATGCAGAGACCTGACCAAGGGCACACAGCAAGAAAGCAGCATGGCCAAGGTGAAACCCCGTGGTGGTCTGACTCGAGAGTCTGAAAATTTTCCTGAGATTTACTGCCTCTTCTGGAAATAATTATAGGGAGCTTAGAAAGAAGTAACTGTTACATAAATTGAACACAACAGACCTGCTACTGGTCTGAGCAGTGCTTTCTCCTCCCTCACCAGGTTTATTTTCCGATGTACCTGGAACTTCCCACCAAGCTCCTAACTCAGTTGCCCTCCATATTCCTGCTGCACAACCTCTTCATGGGGACAGGTGGCCAACCTACCTGGCTGCCCTGTTTGCCCAAACTCTTATGTCAGATTAAGTCTCTTTGTGGAAATTGTCCCGAGAAGCTTTTCACAGGAAGAGAAATGAACCTATTTCACAATATTGCCCAGAATTTGAATGCCGCATTCTCCTGGGCTAAAGAAACCTTGCTGAGAGCCTTCAGTAGTATTTGTTTTGTGGTTGTTTTTTAAACTCAAGAGCCGCTGGGCTGCTTGGTCAGACAAAGGGGTGGATGACAGATTAACTTTTCAGAGGCCAGGTGCCAGGAACCAGGGATCTCTTGCTTTGTGGCTGAGGCTTGGACCTCAGGGTGGAAGAAGAGTCTTCAGACACCTTAGGTGGCCCTGGGGTTGCCCAGATGTGGGTCCCTGCAGAAGTCCAGGAACACAGCAGAGTTACTTCCCAGCGACAAGAGGCAGAAACAGGAGATTAGCTTTGTGGGTTTACAAACTGCTGATCTGAGGCCCCAAAACAATATTCTATTCACAGATCTGAAGCAAAAGAAAGGAGCTTAATTAATGTAAGCCAATGATGGCTATAGGTAGCACATCAGGCTTGAACACAAACTCAGGAAATGCAAAGCAACTCCTGGGAAAAAAATAGAACTGAATGTACAGTTGACATAAGGGCAGATCTTGCAGACTGCTGCAAGTGGATAGCAACCTGGGGAAGTGTCCCCCTGGGATGTCCCTAGGAGAGAGGTGGCAGGGTGTCTATCGAGATTTTCCCACCTACTGGAGAATATCAGAATTCCCACTACTAGAAGGACCTCAGCCAACTTCCATGCTGCAGATAAGAAAGCTGAGACCCCAGGAGGGGAAATAACTTGCCCAAAGCCACATGTCAAAAAGGGACTGGAATTTTCTTGTCGGCTGCTGTCACGGGTTCTTTTCCAGTCTCAGCATTGGCATGAGTCTCACCCTTTGGTTCTGAGAAGTGACCTTCTTTGTGGCTGTCAGTACCCTAGGCGTTCAGCCTAACTGGTGGTGGCAGAGCTTGTCATTTCTAAGTTATTTCTCATACGTGGAGCAATTAAAGGGCCTAGGAAGCTTCTGCCTGAAGAAGAATTAAGTGTTACGTGATTCCAGTGATTAGATATCTCTGTGTAACAGGAGTTGTTGGATTCATTTGTTCTTCCCAGAGAACACTGGGTCTCAAAATGTGGTCCAGGGACCCGCAGCATGGGTAGTGCCTGGGAAATTGTTAGAAATGGAAAATTTGGGGCCTCCCCCTAGACCTGCTGAATCAGAATCTCTAGAGTGGGGCCCATGAAACCGGGTTTTTGCAGCGGGGGGAGGGGGTTGTTGTTGTTATTGCTGTTGTTGTTGTTGTTGTTGGCTTAAACAACAGAAGTGTATTTTCTCACAGGTTTCTGGAGGTTGGACCTCCAAGATCAAAGTGTTGGCAGGTTTCTCCTGAGGTCTCTCTCCTTGGCTTGCAGATGGCTGCCTCCCTGTGTGCTTGGTGGTCTTTCCTTTGTCACTATGTGTCCCTGAGATCCCACTACACTGTTTTAACAAGTCCTTGAATGATTCTGATGTGCTAGAATTTGAGGCCCTCTGCCCTATGGACAGAGTGGGATGAGTGGGTCAAACTGACGGGAAGGCAGCTAAGGAAGGAGGGGTCCTCTGGGGGTAGGGTGACACTGGCTCCGTCCCCACAGAATGAACACCCACCTGATTTGTACTGTTTGAGATAGTATTGAACAGATCACTTCTAAGATTTTGGCAACTCCAAGGTCTTGTGACAATTTTTATGTGATAAATTGGCCAAGAAGTAGAATTGTTTCCTCCTTCTGGAATGTAAACTCCACAAAGGCAAGCTTGTGTGTGTGTGTGTGTGTGTGTGTGTGTGTGTGTTTTCCACTATCATAACCTCAGTACCTAGAGCAAGGGAGTACAGACCATGGACCAAACCCAGCTCGCAGCCTGCTTTTGGAAATGGTATTTTATTGGAACATAGCCATGCTAGTTTACTGACAGGTTATGCACGGCTGCTTTTAAGATTTCACACTACAGCAGCACAGCTGAGTAGTGACTGACCACATGGCCCATGGAACTAAAATATTTATTGTCTGCTCCTCTATAGAGAAAAATTTGACAATTTCTGATCTCAAGTATTGTCTGTATCACAGCAGATGCTTGATAAACATTTGATGCATGAATGAATCTTTTTCTCTGTTGGCAGAGAGTTACAGAGACCTCAGTGTGGGAGAGAATATAGAGGTGGGCAGGATACAGGTGTGGGATTCAGGGCTGGCCAGACCTGCCCTTAAATCCTGCCTCCACCATCTACAAGTGGGGTGATCTCAGGCAAACTATTTAGCCTCCCGTGTTTCATATGTCTCATTTGTAAAACAGCAACAACACTGCCCATATATGATTCGTCTGTGTGTGATGAAGGATAAATTGCCTGCTGGACAGAAAGCACAGAGCCCGGTGTATGTAACTACTGAACACATGTTACCTAGTTGCTGAGAGCTTTGAGTGGTCAGTGATGAGAGTGGTACAGACGTGCAGGTGTGGACACTGTGGAATGAGGAGTCCACAGGCAGAAGCTTGGGCTCCTCCCGGCTCTACCACTGCACATGAACTCTCTGTAGAAGCAACAGAAAGGGAAAACTCACAGGTCATTATTAAGCAGCTCGACATTTACGCTTGTAGAAAGCCACTAGTCAGCCAATTTATGTATGATGATCTTTAAGACAGTGAATAAAGAGGCAAGATTTCATTGGCTGCAGAAGTGCAGGTGTTTTCCAGTAGCAAAAAATAATGACTCATCTGTATTTTCTCACATATGTCCTTGAAGACCAACTGCATACAACTGGCTGGGGGTCAGGGCTGAGCAGCCTGAAGTCATGGAACCCATGGGAGCTACGTGGTCATAGAGGGACTGACCTCCATCCTCTTTATTATCTGACAGTAAAGTTCTCTGAAAGGGAAGTGTTTTCTCAAACAGTGCAATCATGGCTGGCCCCTTTGTGTTTGGGTGGTGGTGGTTTACTCATATTATTTTTTTCTGGCCGAAACTCTTACCATATCCCTAGGTGTTCTGGCAGAAGTCTCCAAGCCCTTCCATTCTCCAGGGTAATCCAGAAACAAAATTAATAACAGGCAAGTGCAAATCCATACTAGCAGGGGGCTGAGTCAGAAACATGTTGCAACTCAGAACTGAAAATGCCCATGTTTATAGCTTCTTTGATGCTGAGATCTTGCAAATTAGCCCACATGCCTCTCTCCAACATAGTACATCAACTGTCCTGGTTCATGTTGAGAGAAATGTGACAATTTCCAGAACTGGCTGGGGCTAGGCTGGCAGGGGAGAGTAACAGCTGGAAGCTCACTTCTATCCCTGGTTCGCATGCGTGGAGCCCGCCCCATAACCCTCAACCCACAGATCTCGTTAAGAACGGTTCATCTGCAGCATGTAGAATTCAATTACGGGTTATCTCTAGGGTCTGAGAATCTGTCGTGTTTCTTCCAAGGCATAGAGGTTTAATAAAAAAGAAAACGGGAGAGGTATAACCCAGATTTTTATTTTCTTATATATCAGGAGCCAGGACACTGTAATCCCCTCTCCTGGGAGCCAGTTGCCACTTATATGCAGAGAAAAACACAAAGAGATTTTTATCTCTAAAGTTCTCACCCAGGCCAACCCCTCTACCTTGAACCCATAAACATCAGCTCTCAGTCAATAACCAGACTGTCACCTGCCATCATGCACATTCCAAAATAGCCACAAAACTTGTGTGTCTCACTGATAACTCAAACATATTGCTACATCCTTCCAGAAAGCACAACACCTGCTCAACAGGTTCCCGTAAACATCCACAGACCAACTCCAGATCGTATGAGGAAGAATCCTTGAAGAGTACAAGAGCCTGGCAGGTGATGGGAGCGTGGCAAGACCTTTGAGTGAGAAGATCTAGAGTAGTTCCCGTCCACACTTACATGTGAACTCATAATCCACCTCATTCTTCTTCAGGGACCCTTCCCATTTTAACACAGGCCACATTCCTTTCTAGCAAGCAATTATAGTTTGAAGTGTCTTACACTCAATCTTACAGTGAACTAGCCAAACACATGGGTGACCCCCAATCCAGAAATTCTCTCTTGTTAATTGAAAAATAAGTCCTTAGTTTTCCTGCAATTCAGTAGCAAAGTACATGGCATTCGTCCAGGGAAGGGAGATCAGAAAAAGGGATGGCAAGGACTGGCTCCTTCCCTCTGACTCTGTTTGCACTTGGTCACCTTTGAACTGTCTCAGTGCAGATCAGGGCCACAGGTATCATTAGTCCTTAACAGGAAGGTGGCTTTTCTTCAGGAAGCAGAAGGCACCAATTCAGGTCTAAAGGGCTTAGTTACCAATCGATGCTAATGAATGGAACTGCAAGATTCCATGGCGGCCTCCTGTAAGATTTTGCACAAAAGCCTCAAGAAACCAACAAAGCCTTTCCCGGGACTTCAGGGCTGGCCTCTTCAGCTTCCAGGGTCCTGGCTCTCCTCAGGCTCCTAAGGAATACTACTCGCATGAATCCGAACACTTGGCTCTGCTTAGCTTGACTAAGGTCATTTCTGATCCAAATCTGATCAACCCCCCATCACTGATTGCCTTGGTCAAAGCATTGGCCTCATTTTCGTGGTGTGGAGTTCTTCCTCCCTACCCTCCTCTGCCCTCCCTTGCTGCCCTCCACTGCAGCCAATGAGGGCGCATCCACCGGCCCCCCTCATTGCAGGAGCCGGCCTCAGCCTCTCCACTGGCACTCCGGGCTGTGGCCTGGAGCTCTCCTCTGTTTCAAAGGGCTTGTCTTTCCCTCACTGGTTTGCTCTTTTCGGTCCCATGCTCACCTCCAGCTCTTCTCCCAAGTCCTTTGGCTGGTTCTCTGCCCCTGCCCTCTGCCAAGCATCCTTCTCCAATTGTTCCGCCTTCTCCAGAAACACCTCCTCTTCCCTTAGGCTTGCTGGGCAGGAGAGGAGAGGTAATGGCTCCTCCTTGCTCCACCCTGGCTAATTTTTCAGTCCCCACTCCCAAAACCCACTTATCTGAAGAAAAAGCCAAACCAGCATAAATAAACAGGTGGTGGCGTGAGAAAGAAGGTGGCGAGATTGCTAGGAAGGGAGAGGAGAGAATCTTTCCCCCTCATCCCCACCAAGCAGGGCTACAGGGGGACTGGGCCAGAGCACTTAGGCAACCCCGGCAGGACAAGAAACATGTGCAAACATCTGGAATGCTCCCAGCTTGAAATCTACATGTTTATATTCATGCACATTTGTTCACCCAGTAAGTGCGAGGTCAGTATGGAATGCGGGTTTTCTTTTGGCCTGATTTCTGTTTCCACTTAGCCCTGACCTCTAATTTTCTTATTTATTTCTCTCTACTTTTAACTCATTTTAAAACCCATATTAACTTTATTTTTTTACTATGCAAATAGGCCACCAGAGTTCTTTCTGGAACAAGATGGATCTTAATCACATCGACTCACGTATTCCTGTTCTGCTCCCATCCATGCAAAGAAAGACGAACGTCCCTCAGACGGCCAGAAACACACACAAGCAGCTGGAGGCCCACAAGAGTGACCTGCAGAGATACGAAGGTCAGCGCTGAATGAAGTGTGTGTCCACACATAGTCCGAAGTGTTCATTCAGGGAAGCCCAAAAATAAACATACCGATACACAAAGGTCCATTCGGAGCCCTGGGTGAGCGAGCTCCCGGCCTGTGCTCTCCGGGAAAGAGGGTGAATGAGGGCGGGGTGAGGGCTGAGCAGGAAAGAGAGAGAAGCAGGTGGGTGGGGGGATCTAGTGGGCATGAGAGATGCTGCGTGGTTCATGAAGAGCCCCCAGACGTGTGCTGCTTGGTTGACATTACTGTTCTGGTCTTCAGGTGTCTGTGCCAGTTACTTTGCCTACTTTAGGCTGTGAACCTCTGGAGCACAGGCCTGGGCCCACAGCCACTGGGGCCCTGTGCTCTATCAGGCCCAAAGGGCCTCTTGCAGGTGATGACAAGAGTGGGCAGCCCTGTGATCACAGGTTTGTTGACTTGACTTGCAGCCTTGAATGTCTGTAAGCATCCGGTGAATTGCACAAGACTGTTGTAAAATACTCTTTCTCCAGGGCTTTCCTGAGACAGAGCTGTTTGCCAGGCTGGAATAGTTTTGGTGTCATCCTACTAAAAGGCAGAAAATGTGCTGCATGAGCTGTCAACAGCCTCGTCAGCCTTAGAACTGTGGTGATGAGAGTCCTAGAGCTTGAAGATGTGACACTGTGTTTTCATTGGTTGTTTCCGTGTTTGTCTCCTTCACAAGAAAGGGTCTGAGCATTATTTATTTTTTCATTACCAGAGCTTAGAACCATGTGAGAACATCTTGGCTGCTCCAGAAATACTGACTGAGAGAATGACGGGATGAGTGAGCACAGGCCGGAAGAGTGGAATCCAACCTGGCCTCCACCCCTAGCACTGCCTCCCTCAGCGCTGTCCCAGGTGGGAGCCAAGCCTCTGAGCAGCCAACATTGCAGAACTCCCCATCCCCGGCTCCTGCAGGCATTCAAGTTTGCAACCTGCTAGGTAAACACTATTATAATTCCTATTTATAAAATTCCCATTTTATTTATAAAACCGAGGTCAAAAATATTACAAATGTCATTGAAGTCACATTGCTAGCAAGAGGTAGAACCAACATTGGTCTTCCACATCCCGGAGCTTGTTCCATTGACCACGAAGTGAACCTCTACACCTGCTAGCTGCAAGACCATTGCTTCATTACTTGAGTGCTCAAGCCTAAGTTTCCCATCTTTAAATGGGGATATAAAACCTATTTAAAATAGTTATGGGATGCAGATGATGTAAGGGAAACAAAAAGCAGAGAAATGGTTGCTATACTCTCCAAGGGACTTACCCTTAAACTTTGCAGGAAATAGACACATGAAGAGTTTTCTTACCCTAAATCAACTTAGGCAAGAAGTTATGCTCATGTAGAACTTCCTCCTTGAAATTACTAAAATAGTGACCAAGTCTTCATCCTCCTACCCTTTCATTCGGCAGATACATATCGAGGGTCTTCCACGTGGCCATTGGTACCAAGGGACAGGAGAGCCCAGTGGACAAGGGGCTTTGTGTAAGAAGGCCTAGACTGGAGTCCTTTCTCACTCTTCTCTTTACTAGCTGGGTAAATTTGGGCAAGTCCCTTCACCTCTGTGGCCCTCAGATTTCTCATCTATAAAATGTGAATGATAATACCTAACCCATACAGCTGCAAGGTTTAGATAAGAATTTATATACAAAAAGGACAGGTCCAGTTTCTGACACAGTGCATACACCTACAAAATCGTAGCTACTACGGGCATCACTGGCCTATTAAGGGCAGGGCAGCTGGGGGTGGTCCAGTTCAGCTCAACGGTCATCATGGCAATTGTTTAGAACTTAGATTAACAAATTATTTATTGGGGAATGGAGGGGGTAGTTCGTCACCAATACTGTTAAGAATTGCCGGTGCATGATAATAATAAAAAGCAAACCAACTCTTGGCCCATTTTTTTTTTTATTGTTTTAAATACCCTACAGACAATGCAACCTTTTCTGCTTGCACCTGGGAGAGACCCCTTCCACCATCAGCCTTTGGCAAGCACTGAATTTCACATTTGTGCCAAAATATTCAGGTGATAATCAGAATTAATTGGCACTCTTAAAAGCCACATAAAATCAATAGGCTTTGTTAGATAGCGGCAAATGTCTTAATTATTAATAAAATTATGGATTTTTCCTATCTTAAAAATTTTTATTGAGGTATAATATACATAAAGAAAAGCACACATACAGTATCGCCTGCTGCGCTTGCACAAGTAGAACACAGTGATGTAATGAGAACCCAGATAAATAAAGAGAACAGGGCCAGCACCCCAGAAGTCCCTTCACGCCTGCTTCTGGTCCATACCCCTTTCACCTGTTTTGCAAATAAGATTCATATAGCAAGTATTCTTTTAGATCTGGCATCCTTCACTGAACATTGTGTTTCTGAGATTCATCCACGTTAGTGTGTGGTCACAGGTGGTTCATTCCCACTGGTGCATAGTATTCCACGGTGTGACTACACCACAGTGTGTCCGTTCGACTATCAATGGATATTTAGGCCGCCTCCGATTTGCAGTTATTATTAATAGGGCAACTACAAGTAATGTCGTTTGATGACTGTATGTACGTGTTTCTGTTGGGCCTATGCCTCAGAGTGGCATTGCGAAATCATAGGAAATGCGTATGTTCAGCTTCAGCACACACTGCCAAACAGATTTCCGAAGTGGTTTTCTTATGTTAAGACTTGCACTGTCACTTCTAAACGTCAAAGCCCGTACACTGGGTGAAGCGACAGGCTCCAGGAGAAAGGCAAGAAATGGATGTTTCTGGTTAAACGAACCCTCTAGCATTTAAAGCAGTCATTGGAGCTGAACGCTTCGGGAACCTACCTGGAAGAATACAGGGTTTGGTTTCCCTGACTCTGATAAAGATCAAATATTCAAAGACTTTCCCCACAACAGGTTCTTAGCCATCTTTAATGATTGTTTAAAAAACAGAGAGAGAGAGAGAGAAAGAGAGAGAGAGAGAGCACAAAGGAAAACAAAGAAAGAAAGAGAAGGATTCAAAGAATGGGAAGAAAGAAAGCCGGGTTCCAGAGAAAAGTTATGAAATTTAGGGCCAGCGCTTGAAAGAGATCTGTAAATCACAAGAAGTGCAATGATTAGCCAGGTCCGTTCTTTCTTTCTTTCTTTCCTTTTTTCTTTCTTTTCCTTCCTTCCTTCCTTCCTTCCTTCCTTCCTTCCTTCCTTCCTTCCTTCCTTCCTTTCTCTTCCTTCCTTCCTTCCTTCCTTCCTTCCTTCCTTCCTTCCTTCCTTCCTTCCTTCCTTCCTTCCTTCCTTCCTTCCTTTCCTTTTTTGTAATCAACCATTCCTTCAACACAAAACTCCTCAAGGAACCATCCTGCGAAAAACAATAGGGACATTTTAAACAAGAGAACAAGACTGGCCCTGCCTGTTTCCTCCTCAACCCTCTCCAACGCCCTGCTCTGCCTCACTGTCAGGGACCGTACTGCCAAGGACACAGGCCTCTCTGCTGGGCTTCGAGTCTGTGTGTACGGCTGCCAGGGAGCCTGCGGGGACTGCACCGAAACGCAACACTTTGAGCCACTCCTTCCTGCTGAAACTCAGCCTTCGCTCCCCTCCAACCCCGCGTCCCCTGCAGTCAATCAGACTCAAGTCCTGCCACTTCTACCCCCATGATCCCCAGGTCCCTTCCACCCTGTCTTTCACCTGGACGTTTACAACAATGCCCATTGTTGTGGCTCCCTGCCTCGGGGCGGGCTTTTCCCCAGACCTGTCTTTATCCACAGCCTTAGAGATCTTTCCAAACTGTGAGCAGGATTATGTAATTCCTCTGTTAAACCCTTTGTAAACCTTTGCATTGTCCTCAGATTTAAATCAGTCAAAGCTCCTGAGCATGTTCAGCAAAGCTTGCTAGATCTGGCCCCTCTCCAGCCTCACCTCTCGAACTCCTCTCCCGTGTGTTCCATGTCCCAGCCCTGTTCAACTTCCTTCCACATGAGAGATAAACTATGTGCTCTCTCTCCCCTTTCTTTAGCTTTTAAAATGTGTGAGTGTGTGTGGGTGTATGTGTGTGTGTATAAACAACAACATTCTTGGGCAATAATTCACATGCTAGACAATTCACCTATTTAAAGTGAATCCTTTTCAAAGGTTTGCAGTATATTCATAGAATTGTGCAACCACCACCACGATCAATTTTAGCATAGTCTCATCGCCCCAAAAAGAAACCCAGTACCATTATCAGTCACTCTCCATTTCTTCCCAACCCCCTCAGCCCTAGGAAAGTATTAATAATAAACTATTTTCTGTCTCTATAGATTTGCCTGTTCTTGACACTTACATGAATAGAATCATATAACAGTATGCAGCCTTTTTTTGATTGACTTCTTGCACTTAGCATAATGTTTTCAAGGTTTATCCACCTTGTAGCATCTATCAATAATTGATTCCTTTTTATTTACCAAATAATACACCATTGTATCAACGTATCACATTCTATTTATCCATTTATAAGTTGATCACATGTGGATTGTTTCCACTTTTTGGCTGTTATGAATAAAGCTGCTATGAACATTCACATGCGAGTTTTCATATGGATGTATGTTTTCATTTCTTTGGGGTATATACCTAGGAGTAGAATTGCTAGGTCATACTCCAATAACTATGTTTTACCTTTTGAGGAGCTGCCAGACTGTTTTCCAAAGTGACAGCGCAATTTATATTCTCAACAGAAGTATGTGAGTTTTAATATTTTTATAGCTTTGTCAATATTTATTATCTGTTTTTATTATCTGCTTTCTTTATTATAGCCAACCTAATGGAGGTGAAGTGGCATGTCACTGTGGTTTTGCTTTGCATTTTCCTGATGGCTAATGATGTTAAGCATGTTTTCATGTGCTTATTGGCCATTCGTGTATCTTCTTTGGAAAAATGTCTATTCAGATTCTTTGATCATTTAATTGTTACTTGTCTTTTTATTATTGGCTTGTAAGAGTTATTTATATGTTCTAGCTCCAAGCCCCTTATCACATACATGATTTACAAATCTTTATATAAACAGAAAAATGTGGGGAGAGAATACTCTAGCTCCTAATTAAGCACCAAGCTGAGTCCCAACATAGGGGGCATGTACTTAGAAGAGGAAGCAGTGAGGCTGGGTGAAGTCAGGAGCACCTTGAAAGGAAGGCTGCTCTGAGGAGTACTTTGAAAATGAGTAGACTGTAGATGTATAAGAAAATCCACTGCCACAGTGCTAAACCTTGTATCATTCAATAATAAATTAAACCATTAAACCTTGTCATTCATTCATTCATGTTAGTTGCACAACTATTTTTTTTTTTTTTTGAGACAGGCTTTTTCTCTGTTGCCCAGGCTAGAGTCCAGTGGTGGGATCATAGCTCACATCAGCCTTGAACTCCTGAGCTCAAGCAATCCTCCTGCCTCAGCTTCCTGAGTTATTGGGAATGCAGGCATATGCCACCACACTTGGCCAATTTTTAAATTTTTTATAGAGAAGGGGTCTTTCTGTGTTGCCCAGGCTGGTCTCAAACTCCTGGCTTCAAGTGATCTTCCCACCTTGGCTTCCCAAAGTTCTAAGACTACAGGCATGAGCCACTGCACTCGGCCACACAACTATTTGTTGAAGATCTACCCTATGCCAAACACTCTTCTAGGAAGCAAAGATAATTACTTAAGACAGTTGCTCCCCCTTAAGGTGTTTACAGTCTAGTGGGTAAAAAAGACACATGCACCAAACACCAGCATTTGCAATTCAGTGTGTTAAGTCCAATGACAAGCATTATGGAAACATAGAGAAGACAAGTTAGTCTTGATCATTGCAGGCTTTCAGAAAATTTGTTAAATGAGGATTCTTAATCTGGGGTCTTTGAACAGAACTCAAGGTATTATGAATTTGGATAAAAAATTACATCTTTATTTTTAATACTTGAAACTGAAATTAAGCCTTCTCTTCAATTATGAGTATAAGAAATAAACCACGGTTGTAGTTGCAGTAACTGTGACTTTGTCATAATAAAAATCACATATATATTTATATTAGATTAGATTTTTTGTAGATTTTGAAATATTATTTCTGCTTCCATCACCACTTCAAAATCATGTACGTATTAGAACTAGATCTTGTTATTTAATGTGTTAATAGATAAGTAATATTATAGTCAAATTTGGTCTATTAAAATTTTTATTATAGTATTTCAACATAATTGGTTTCCTTTATACTCCTATATATTTTGTTTTATGTATTTTATAACTGAGAGTAAGTTCATGGGCTTAATAAAACTACCAAAGGGGTACATGATATAAAAATGTTAAGGCTAAGCACAGTGGCTCACACTTCTAATTCTAGCACTTTGGAAAGCCAAGGCAGAAAGATTGCTTGAGACCAACAGTTCGAGACCAGCCTGGGCAAGAGCAAGACCCTGTCTCTACAAAAATACAAAAACTAGCTGGGCGTGGCACACACCTTTAGTCCCACCTACTAGGGAGGCTGAGGCAGGAGGCTCAGTTGAGAACAGGAGTTTGAGGTTGTAGTGAGCTATGATGACACCACTGCACTCTAGCCTGGTCAGTAAAACGAGACTCTGTCTCCACAACAAAAAAAAAAAAATTAAGAAGCCCTCCATTAAATAATTTTTGGTTGAGGCTGGAGACTAGGAGATGGGAAAGATATAGACTCTTCTCAGTCTGGAAGACACACAAATAAGCAGATGGTTTAAATACAGTGGTAAATACATAACAGAGGTTGGGATAAGATTCTATGGGAGAACAAAGAAAAGAAGAGCTAATTCCTCCCAGAGGATTCAGAGAAGGCTACAGGTGATATTTGAGCTGACTCTTGAAATATGAATAAGGCTGGAAGACGTTTGCTCACCTGGTCCACTCTGCACCCAACTTTGGGTCACCTCTAAGGCATTCCATCACATGGAAGTCTAGCCTCTGCGTGAGACACCAGAACCGAGGCATGCATCCAGAGAGGCTGGCTGGATGGGGAAAGGGAAGAGGAGGAGAGAAACATGACAGATGAAGTCAAAAGGCAGGGCTGTTTGCTTATGGGGCCAGCGCAAGACAAGAGGGAAGGGAAACAGAAGTAAGATCACAAGGGCCGTGGGCTGAGATCACACAGAATAGAAGAAGGACCCTGGCCTTGGGAATCAGTCAGGCTGGGATTCGAATGCACAACAAACAGCCTATGTGGCCTTACACAAAGCAGTTAATCTCACTGGGCCTCTCTTGCTGCATGTAAATATAAATTAATACATGTATTTCAGGCTTGTGAGGGTCAAGAGAGAGCGAATGAAAAGGTCCTTGGCACAAAGTGGACAACTGGTAACTGTCAGATCCTCTTCTCTTCAGTTTGCCAAAGCCAGCCCTGTCATGCTCTTCCCTCAGCCGAGAATCTGGCCCTGATCACTCCGTGTCCACGCACAGTAATAACAGCAGATTTATTAACTTCTTACTGCGCTGGGCCCTGTGCTAGGTATTCTCTCTTTTCATCCTCTTAGAAATACAATGAAATTTTAAGTCTTTATTTAACAGATAGAATACTGAGGCTCGGAGCTGTTAAAAAATATAATTTGCTCAGGGTCTAACAGCTAGGAAGTGGTAAAACTGGAATTTAAACCCAAGTGTGGCTGACATTAAAATCTACCTCTGCATTTTGCTACTTCTAGAAAGACAGAGATCACCCTGTCGGGGAAACTTTTAATCCACTCTTGTCAATGTCTGGCTAAAGCTCAACAATGTCTTGTTTTAATAAACAATGCCTTTATACACCCAAATAAACAAAAGTCAAATAGCGAAGCAGTGGGTTGGAAAAGTGAAAAATCCTTAAAAGGAAGATAATCTAAATAAACATTTGAAATAATATCAGCAATCTCTTGGGCACTGGGAAATATCACCATTGTTCCCAGGCAGCTGAAGGCAACAACTCCGGTAAGACTGGAGATCCAGCAGTTCTTCCTTAGGGATTTGTGATTAAAGTTGCTTGGGGTGATGGTCATATCTTCCCTCCCCCAAGTCCATGCACCCTGCCATTAAGCTATGGAGAGCCCAGTCATGAAAACCAGTATTTGTGCAGTGCTTACGGTGTAGTAAGGATTCATCACTAAGCAGATCACTTACAGGGTATCTGCTGACACTTTCGACCCTCAGAGGTGTACAGGGACAGGGTCATTTTTATTCTCAGAACAGAAACCTGAGGCTCAGCGAAGCAAGGTGACTTGCCCAAGGTCAAAGAACTAGTAAAAGAGAGAATCTGATTTAAACTCCATCTTCCGACGCCTTTTCCAATGCTATTTCCGTCTTCACCCACAGTCCAAATGGGAAAGAACTGAGATGGAGGCTGCTTGGAAGAAGACTTCTAGACTCCCAGGAACCGTAGATTGTGTCAAAAAGGCTGCAGCGGTCCCCAACCTTTTTGGCACCAGGGACTGGTTTCACAGAAGACAATTTTTCCCCGGATGGGGGTGGGGCGAGGGATGGGCGTGGTGGCGGGTGCGAAGCTCAGGCGGTGATGCGAGCTGCGGGGAGCGCTGTGAACACGGAGCTTCACTCGCTCAGCGGCTGCTCACCTCCTGCTGTGGGGCCCCGGTTCCTGAGTTTCATGCAAGACAATTTTCCAGACTAGAGTGGGAGTCGGGGGGCAGAGCTCTGCAGCCCAGTCCCTAACAGGTCACAGACCAGGCTTTGGGGACCACGGGGATAGAGAATGGGTTGGAAAAAAACAGAAGGTATATTGATGATAAAAGCAAAAACAACTAGCATTTTTTTAAAAAAAAGCTTTATTGAGATATAATCCACATATCATAAAATTCAACATTTTATAATGTACAATTTGGTGGCTTCTCATATATTCCCAAAGTTTTACAGCCGTCACCACTATCTAATTCCAGAACATTTTCATTACCACAGGAAGCATCCACAAAGTCATGCAGTCATTCCCTATGGCAGCCCTGGCACCCACTAATCTGCTCTGTTCCCATGGCTTTAGCTATTTTACACATTTCGTGTTAACGCCATCTTTCAGTATGTGGTTTTTTTGCCTGGCTTCTTTCATTTATATTGGTTTCAAGGTTCATTAATGTTGTAGCACGTATCAGTACTTCATTCTCTTTATGGCAAAATAATGTTCCATTGTATGGATGTACCACATTTCTTTATCCATATATCAGTTCATGGAAATTTGGGCTGTTTCTATCTTTTGGCTATTATGAAAAAGGTTGCTATGAACATTCAGGTACCAGTTTTTGTATGGACACGTTTCATTTCTCTTTGATATACACTTAGAAGTAGAATTGCTAGATCATATAGTAATTCCATACTTAGCTTTTTGAGGAACTGCTAGAATAGGACAGTTCTTTATTCTATTTATTCTTTTCTATTCCATTTATTCTATTTTCAAAGTGATTGTACCATTTTACATTCCCACCAGTGCTAGGAGGGTTCCAATTTCTCCACACCTTCCCAACACCTGTTATTATCTGATTTTTTTTTATTTCAGCATATTATGGGGGTACAGATGCTTAGGTTACGTATGTTACCCTTGCCCCCAACTCCCCTGCCAAGTCCGAGTTTCAAGTGTATCCATCCCTCGGATGGTGCGCATCGCACTCTTTGTGTATGCATACACCCGTCCCCTTCTTCCTCTTCCCTCCTCTTCCCTGCCCGACATCCAATAACTGTTATTCTTGTATGGGCACTTACATGTTGATCAGTTAATACCAATTTGATGGTGAGTACATGTGGTGCTTGTTTTTCCATTCTTGGGATACTTCACTTAGTAGAATGCATTCCAGCTCTATCCGGGAGAATACAAGAGGTGCTATATCACCATTGTTTCTTAAAGCTGAATACTACTCCATGGTATACATATACCACATTTTATTAATCCACTTATACATTGATGGACACTTGGGTTGTTTGCACATCTTTGCAGTTGTGAATTGTGCTGCTATAAACATTCGGGTGTAGGTGTCTTTCTTATAGAGTGTCATTTCTTCTTTTGGGTAGATGCCCAGTAATGGGATTGCTGGATCAAATGGTAGTTCTACCTGTATCTCTTTAAGGTATCTCCATATTGCTTTCCACAGAGGTTGCACTAGTTTGCAGCCCCACCAGCAGTGTATGAGTGTTCCTATCTCTCCACATCCACGCCAACGTTTATTGTTTTGGCACTTTTTGATAAACACCATTCTCACTGGGGATGAGTGATATCTCATTGTGGTTTTGATTTGCATTTCCCTGATGATTACAGATGTTCAGCATTTTTTCATATTTTTTTTGGACATTATTCTGTCTTCTTTTGAAAAATTTCTGCTCATGTTCTTTGCCCACTTTTTGATAGGGTTGTTTGATTTTTTCTTGTTGATTTTCCTGAGTTCTAAGTAGATTCTAGTTATCAGCCCTTTATCGGATTTGTAGCATGCAAAAATTTTCTCCCATTCTGTAGGTTACCTGTTTGCCCTTGTGACAGTTTCTGTGGCTGTGCAGAAGCTTTTTAATTTGATCAGGTCCCATTTATTTATTTTGGTTATTGCTGTGGTTTCCTTTGGGGTCTTTTTCATAAATTCTTTGCCTAGGCCAATGTCTAGAAGAGTATTTCCAACATTTTCGTCTAGAATTCTAATAGTTTCACTCCTTAGGTTTAAATCTGTTACCCAGTGTGAGTTGATTTTTGTGAGAGGTGAAACGTGTGGATCCTACTTCAGTCTTCTATATGTGGCTATCCAGTTTTCCCAGCACCATTTATTGAA
>CAUYSK010048652.1:0-45467 GCA_963575035.1 Avahi laniger | reverse complement strand
GTTCTTTAAGTACTTATTAAACATTTATTTAAGAGGACAGAAAGATATTCTTTTTCTTTTAATTATATTAATGACAGAATATGGCTTTCTTCATATGCTAAATAAGAGATTTATCCTATGTGCAGAACATAACAGAGCATTTTAACTTATTTGGCATTATCTTTCATTCAGTCTTTCTATTGTTCACAAGTAGACTCACAAAGGATGAAACTGATCTCTGCTACTAAGTGGACTCCATCTTCATGCAGGGAGTTTAGACACAGGGAAAGATGGGGAGCTCCCAGTGCCCACATGAGGGCAGGCCCCCATTCTGGGTGCAGGGTCTGATTCCCACCAATGATCCGGGATCTGTCAATTACGTCTGCTTGGGAGACAAGGAGTTAGAACATGGGCTAGGCCATGGACTTGAAGTCTGCTGCATTTTTATAGTTGGGGTTTTGGTTTCTCGGTCTAAACTTATAAACCCATAAATTGAATCTCTTGTTTCTCTCTCAGTAACGCCATCCCTATCTAAGTCATCCCGACCTAAATGAGTGCTTGGTACTCAGCAAGTATTTGTCTACAACCCGTCCTGCTCCTCTTTCTGTTCCGCCTCTTCCTTTTCCTCCTCCTTCTCCTTTATATTATTGTTGTTTCCGGATGATCTGTATCCCTTTTGAGAAAAACCCAGCTATCGAGGTCAGCGTTTCTCGGGTGGGGGATGCTCATCAGAATCACTCTGGCAGCTTAAAAAACATACGCTCCTGTGCTCTACCCTAGATTCGCAGGATCAGATTCACCAGGCGAAGGGTCAGGAATTCTGGAACGTTTGAAATCTTCCCAGGCCAGGCTGATGTGCAGTCAGAGTTAGAGAATACCTACCCCAGGTATTTTAACTTCCGACCTCATCTTTGAAGAACAGAAACAACCCCCTGAGGATACAGTCAGCCAATGTGACTAATTCTATAGGACAAATGGCCCAGTTTCTTTAACAAATAAATGTCATGAAATATACGGAGCAGGGGAGTGGAAACTGTTACAAATTAAAAGACTTGAGAGGTGTCAAACAAATTCAATGGATGAACCTTGTTTGGATCCCAATTTGAACAGACTAAAAATAGGAATTTTTGAGACAATTAGGGAAAACCAAACACAGATTATTTGATATTAGGAAATTATTTTTGTTGGATGTGATGTTGGTGTGATGGTTGTGTTCAAAAGCATACAGTCTTTATCTGTTACAGACAAATATTGATGCATTTATAGATGAAATAATATATCTGAAATTTACTTTTAAATATTCCAGAAAAAACCCAACAACCATGTGGGAGGAAATGACACAAGAACAACAGAGGGCTGATAACTGTTAAAAACTGGTGACAGGTATGAGCAGGTTCTTTGTACTATTTTCTCTATTTTTGTATAAGTTTAAAAATTTCAATAATGAAACAATTTTAAAAGAATGATATTCTCCATAAGGATTTGAAGACTTGAGCTCCTACCAAGTCTGGTTTTCCTGCTCAGTTTCACCTGGGCCTTGTCAGCACCTCCCTTTGGTGGGTTCTGTTTCCTTTGGTGTACCTGATTGGATCGAGAACCTTCATACAAGCCTTTCCTGTGGTTCCCTTACCTGCTTCTTTCCCCTCCGAGGGAAGTAGCAAACCAAATCCAGAGAGTGTTTCACGCCCTCTAGGATATGATGAACCTGGGTCTCGGCATCAGAGCAGGATGACTCACTGACCTTCAAACCTAGCCCAGAGCTCCCCTCCATCAGAGCCATTGGTGGAGCAGCAGAGAGCAGTGGATTGGAATGACAGGGGTGCGAATTCCAAGGGCAGCTGCAGAGCTGAGCCACAAACACCACTTAGGGGAGTGAGGAGTGTGGTCATCAACTCAAGCAGGTGAAACAAAAAGGCAAGGTTTTCTTTCACTAGATGCATCAGGGAGAAGAGCATGAATCATTTGAGTTTGGCCTTAGTGAAAAAGGAGCCAGAAGGTTGCCAGAAACTGACATCTCTATATTTTGTCTTATAAATTTATTGCTTTCCAAGCTTGACATTTTGTTGTTGTTGATGTTGCTTTTTTTTTTTTTTTGAGACGGGGGTCTCACTATGTTGCCCAGGCTGGTGTCGAACTCCTGAGCTCAAGTGATCCTCCCACCTCAGCCTCTTGAGCAGCTGGAACTATAGGTGAGTGCAACCATGCCCAGCTTCCAAATTTGGTTTTCTTGATCATTAAATTAAGAGGTGTGTGCGCACGTGTGTGTGTATGTGTGTGTGTGTGTGTGTGTTTGTGTGTGTGGTGTATGTTTAACAAAGATGATAAGAGGAAAGGGTTAATATATATAGAAATTTTATACTATATATCTATAGTTTTATATTTTTCTAAGTTATTTTATATTATATATTTATAATTTATTTTATATTATAGAATGATAATTTTATAGTTACCCAGGCTCTAACTGCAGTCAGACTGTTAAAACGATGTGACAGAAGCCCCACTGGTGGCAGCTTACCCTAAATTCAAGCCAAGTACCTCAGTGGATATCAACAGCCTCTTGAACTCTAATCTTTCCAGTCCAAGTTCTATTAAGTGCTGTCAACAAAGAACACACAGGGACGACACTATCTCTCTCAGCTCCTTCACCTGGACTCTTGGATTTTCCTGGACTTGCCAATTTCTGTTCCCCACACTCCAGTTTTCTGATTCGGGCTGCTTCTACCTTCGCTCCCCCAAAGACACTTAACTCATCTTCACCCCTCTTCTAAGCTCAGATTCCCCTTCTTTCTAATTCTGCTCAAAAGAACGTGGAGGGTGGAGTGGCAGAACGGAGGGAGACCTGAACCCACGACTGTCTGATTTCCGGACTGGGGACATCCCACTGGCCACTTGGCCATCTTTTCTATTTCTTCTTCCTGCTGGGCAGAGAGCGGCTGCTGTTTTCCCTCCATGGGCTAGAGTCACCTCATCTTTAGGCAACTACTATTTTGCTCTCTTACTAATGAAGGAGTATGCTTTGAAACCCACTCCTGGGTGGCCATCAACGGAGGGCAGGGGAAACCTCATGCTGCTCTCGTGCCAAAATCAAGGAGTGTGCCAAGGGCATTTCTCGGCATGACCTGAAGCTCCTTCCCAGAGTTTGTTTTGCCAGGTTTGGTCTTGACATCCCAGGAAAAGACGGACAGCAATAAATCCCTTCTGACTGGCGTGTAAGGCAATGCTGTTGCTCATGCATGCAAGCTCTGGGACTGTATTCCGGCTTCCCCATACAGTGGTTGTGGGACCTTGCCCAGGGGATTTAGTTTATCTGAGCCTCAGTTCTGTCATCTGTGAAGCAGGCAGAGTAATAGCATCAAGTGAAATAACGTGTCTTCAGCACCCAGCATGGTGAGGGTGCACAGCAATTGTTCAGTAGGATTGCTATTATCTAAGCAACCTTGTTTGACCTTTATAAAGCTTCTCTACCTCCTGATTTTGTGGTTGAAGACACTGGGTTTTAAGAAATTAGAAGCATGGAGCCAGGCCGAAGTCAGGATTCCAACTCCTGGGCACCGAGGTCTCATCCTCATCGGCCAACAACACCCCTTAGCCCCCGGCCAGCAGGTTTGCTTGGGGAGACCTGAGGCTGCCCCAGGTTGGGGAATCAGGAGCTGATGGGCTCAGGTCACATACCCCAGAAAGAGCCAGCCTGGTCTGCACCATCAGAATCACCCGGGAAGCTATGGAGACTAGCTGCGTATCATAGCCCATGCCTGAGATCTACTTCAGACTATGACATCAGAATCCCTGGACAGGGCTTGGATACCAGGAATTTTTGGAACCTCCCCTGTGTTTCTCCCAGGAAGTGCAATGCTGGAAGAATCACTACCTACTATTGGGAGTAAATTAGACGACAGGGATCATCAAAGCCATATTTTGCCTAGAGAGTGCTTTCTCTGAGGATGTCTTCAGGACACTATAAGAGAGGCTGGTGGCCTTCCGTGCCTGTGACATCAGAGGTTTAGCTGCCCCTGCGAGCATCTCCAAGCTTACCTTCACCACTCAAGAGTTGGTCTGTGTCGGTCTATGCTGTAGGCTCACACCATTGCCCTGGTGGGTCAACAGTGCCACCTCTGATCTCTAAGTCTGGTGCTCTGGAGAGAGTCTGGGCTGGAGGTGTAAAGCCAGGAACCGAGGCCAGAGGTAGAAAGTGCAGTCCTGACAGGGGAGTGAGGGATGGCCAGGATGGGGTGGGGTGGTGGTGGTGTCAGAGGAGGGTTTCTTGTGGGGCTTCTGGGGGTCACTAATAGTTGTCTGGGTCTCAGGGGTTGGCTTCCTGTGTCACCATATTTGCTACCTTCAGGTCAGGTCTGCTGTGCCCTGGGGAAGCTGGAGGCAGCATCTCTTGCTTTTTCAGGCCATTTGGGAAGGGGGAGCGTCCAACCACGGGCAAGTTCGGTTCTGGGAGCTGAAGGATCTTGTCTGCTGTGACTCCATATCTGAGTCTTGCCCAGCCTCAGGGGCTCCTCTGCACCTGGCTTGCTTCACCTAGGCGGGAAGGGTGCAGGGAAGAATGGTGATGGGGCAAGGGGAGAAAGGGGGTGAGTCAGCAGGGGAGGCCCTCTGGGGGTCGTGAGGATGGGAAAGACTTCAGGGCTGTATAGAGGAGGGGGAGAGGCGGGGGAGGAGCGGAGGAGCGAGGGCCGAGGATCAAGGCAAGGGAAGGAGGGCCTGCAGATCTCTTCCCCCACATTCCTCCTGGAATTTTTTCGTTCCCTTGGTTATAGAAGAATAGCAATTAGCAAATTCAGTAAAAAGAGCCAGAAATGGAGATTGTTTGTGCATTTGGGGGCCAAGATGCATTAGTGAAGGAATGTGACCAGAACTATATATAACCCCTCTCTTGGCCCACCCACCTGTCCGGCTGAGTGAGCGATGGTCTGTTTGTTCTGGGCTGGTATGTAGCTCATTTCACTCTGGGAGCCCACCATCTGGACCCAGGCCTCGCTGCCAGTAGCTCTCGGTGACCATATATGGCAAAATGATATATGTGATAAAAAGAAGCCAAATTCTCCAGTTGCGTCAGCCCCCGGAGCATGCAGCCCCTCTCCCCGCCTCCCGCCCCCACCTTTGCTCCGGAAACCAAGGGGGGCTCCGTGATTGGCTGGGAGAGGAGGGGCCGAGGGGGCGGGGCCGCCGGGGCTAACTCGAAGGTTTGTTTGCGGTGGGGAGGGTGATTAGCGAGGGGCAGAGCTGCCAGAGTGTTTGACCCTGGCCTCAAACCAGAAAGATTAGAAATTGAGTGATAACTCACATTCTTTCCAGAAAGCAGCCTGGTGTGGGGCCACTATGTATGTGGGTAGGAGGTGGGGGACCCAGTCCCACCGGGGTTCTGTCTGTCCCCAGTTCCAAAATTGAAATGAACCTCACAGCCCCCAACAGTGATTCGATTCCATTCCTTTGAACCTTAACCCACCAGGGGAAAAGTTCAGTCCCGATAGCTTATCTGGGGGGAAAAAATTGAATAAAGTTTAAACACACACACACACACACACACACACACACATTTTCTCCCGGATTCTTTCTTCCTCTCTGCCCTGTCCCCAGCATCCAAACCCAACGCACGGCTGCGTTCATCACCGTACAGTGAGTTCTCGCTCTGGGCTGGGCACTGTGCAGGATGCTGGGAGAAGGCGACCAGTGTAGACAAGATCTTGGCCTTTAAGCATGTGTCCTGTGCAGTGGACGGCTGTCATACTGGCATCTAGCCAGACCCAAGGGCTCAAGGAGGCTTCTGGGAGGAGGCAATACTTGAGCTGAGTCTTAAAGGACAAGCAGTAGTTAGCCTAATGATGGATGGGGATTAGGAATGGAAGCCCCAGGCTGAGAAGACAGACTGTGAGAGAGACCAGAGCAGGGGGGTTCCTCTGTGTGTGCTGAGACATGGGGCTGGGAGGCAGGCAAGGGTCAGAGCATGGGGCCTTTTTTAGGAGGTGCTGACGGGTCTGGGCCTCTGCCTTCTCCCCAGCCTTCTGTGTCGCTGCTGAGCCCACCGCCCTGAGCACATGTACATACCCCGAGGCCAGGGCAGGCATGTGTGTGCGCGCGTGCATGCACTCACACACATTCAGGAATGTGCCTGGAGATGCATGCTCAATGTCACATCACATAAACAAGGACATTTAGCAAAAGGGAAGAAAAGAACAATGATGTCCAAATAGAACCAGGGAGAGAGGGCAGGTCTGGGGGAAGGCGCTCCGCCAGGATGGCAAGAGGGAGAGCGGAGAGTGTGTGGGTGAGAGAGCCAGGAGGCTGTTGCTGGAAGGGGAGGGACCCTCTAGGATGCTCCTCCTCCACCCCACCTGGGAGGGGGAGGGGGAAGACACAGACAGGAGTGGAGACAGCTGGTCAGCAGTGGTGGGGGAAGCAAAGCACAGGCTCTGTAGCCCAGCCTCCCCCCATCCACAGCTCGGCTCAGGGCTGAGGATGTATGTGTCCTGCCCTCCTCTCCTGTGGGAACTATGGCTCCTCCCGCAGCTCAGCTTGCCAGAGCTGCCAGAGTCTGGAGCACCTGCTATAGGAGGCCCCTGAGAAAGTGTCCTTGTGTGCCTAGGGAGGGAAATAGGGCCTGGAGACCTGTCTGGCTCTCCCCTTTAGCATGCATACATCCACCAGATGTGTCCCCTGACACCCTGGAGGGCTCCAGAAGGGATGTCATTCATCGAACATGCCTCATAGACCTGCGTCCACTGAGCATTCAGAGAAGTTAAGATTTTAGGACTCAGCTGAGCCATTGCTTCTGCCAGGAAACCCTCTCTGGCTCCCCAGGGCTGGGCCAGGGAACCTGCTGTGTGCTCATCTGGAAATCACAATGCAACGCCTTGGGAGACGCTGGGCAAGTGAAGGGCAAGGTGCAGTGTTTTTTATGACCCAACCTCAGAAGTCACACATTGTCACTTCCACTATATTCCCTTCAGAAGAGCAACCTTGATATGTGCATTTTAAAAAATTAAATTGAAATGAATTTTTAAAAATTTATTTCAAACTGAAGTACAGAAAGAAATGTATTGGCTCGCATAACAGAAAAGCCCAGAAATAGTGCTGGTTTCAAGAGTAGCAGAAACTAAGATTTCATGAGAAATACACGATGAATTGCCAGATGGGACGCGCAGAGCAGTAAGAGGGGTTTGGAGGAGGAGCGGTCAGCTCCGCGGGCAGCGGAGACACACTGCACTGGTCTCTCCGCTTTTGTGCGTATTCAGATTTCTGCAACAAAAAGTAAACAAAGGCAACAACAAACAAGGCGGATGCTTCCACAGGAGGGTGGCCAATTTGTTGGTCTCCCTCTCTCTCTTACACACAGCATCAAACACAACCACGTGCACATCACAACCCCTTCGTGGCATGGAGTGATTCTCTGCATTCAGTTACCCAGAGACATATCTGGATGCCTCCTCTCTGCAAAGTCCCCTAGACCTTCCCGTTGACAAGCCCTGTCCGATAGCCCCCTCCCGTTATGGGAAGTCCATTTTCCTTTGACCCTGTATCTGCTGCCTCTAGTCGATGCTCTTTAATAAAGCAGCCCACACTGAGGGCACCTCCTTCCCCGGGCGGTTGGCCACTCAGCCTCTCTCGATGCAGGGCTCGGCTGTGAGGGTGAGGACTGGCATCTGCCTTGTCGACTGCTCTCTTCGAAGCTCCCAGGACCGGGCTCGGCCCATAGTAAATGCTCCATAAATATTTGTTGAATAAATGAAATATTCACAAGAAAAAGGGGATTGTTGTAAGATGATAGAAGAGCCAGGAGGAGAACTGGAAGTCAAAATGAGCACAGCCCCAGGGACCGACGGCTCTCTCTGTCTCTCTCCACAGCTGTGGGTTTTCTTACTGTGCATTTGCTCAGTTCTGCTTTCCCTCCTGGCTTCTTCTGGTCCTCCACTCACGTCACCTCGGCTGGCCGTAGCTCCAGTTCCACCACAGGGTGTTCTTCACTGCCGATTTCCAGCTCTCACCTTCCAGGAACCTTATATTATTGGTGACTTACTTCTCTTTTATATTAACCACTTCCTCCAGACTAGACACTTCCCATCAACCATCAACGTTAAGCATTCTCAAATCTCTCCCAGTGAAATAACAAACCAGTCAACCCTCTCTTAACACAAGTCCCCAGCCAGTGTCTGCCTGCCTTCCCTTCACAACCAACTTCTTAAAAGGGTGGTCCGCATCCCTTGTTTCTAGCTCTTCACAGCACGCTCAGTTCTTATTTCCTCTGGCTTCTCCCTCCACCACTCCATTGGCGTAAGTCTTGCTGTGGTATCAGTGACATCCTAGTTATTCCAGTCCCTCAGTCACACTAGACACAGTTGGCCAGGCCCTCTTTGAACTCACCTGGTTTTCACCTCTTTCTGCCTGCTTGCCCCGTCCTCCAAGGGGTCCGTCCCCACTCCCAGGCTGGTGGTGTCTCCTGAGCCCCGGCCCCAGGGCCCCCTTGCTGTCCACCCTGCACTCTCAGTGGGCAGTCGTGCACGTTCCCTATTTAGGCACCTCTGTTGCTGGGTATACACATCTGTGACTCCTGTGATAATCGCTCACAGCCTTCCAAGAGCGTGTTAGGACTTCCTCGCTCCCTTGGGACATAGTGAAGTGTTCTACAAATGTCCGTTAGGTCAAGGGGTCGATAACGTTGTTTAGATCTTCTGTGTCTATACTGACTTTTCTTTTTTGACCATAGCACTTGTTAGCCTGCGCTGCCTCGTGCCATCTCCAAATCTGTATCTCTAGCCTTGAGTCTCTGAGCCATGCATCTTTACACATCTTTATCTTTACCTGGATATCTCAAAGATACCTCAAATTAATTAAACGCTCACGTTAAGTATTTTAGAGAATGAACTCCTGATCTCTCCCACAAAACTGGCATTCCTCCAAGGTGCTTCATCTCAATGGATGGGACCACAACCATCCACCCTGTTTCCCAAACTAGAACCCGGAAGTTATCCCTCTACAACAAAAAGTAAAGACCATTTTCTGTCTTTCTATCCTCACATCCAATCTGTCTCAAATCCTAGTTTTACCTCTTCAACGTATTTCAAACCCATCCACTTATCTCCAGCTCTGCTGCCACTGCCCTCATTCAAGCCACCATCATCCGTCACCCTGACAAGTTCAGGGCCTCCGTGCTGGTTTCCGCTTCCTATTCATTCTCCACACAACAGCCAAGGTACAGCTATAAAACCCCAGTTTGATCGTTCACCCCTCGCAGCTGTGATCACTTAAAATCCTTCACTAGCTTCTCATTGCTCTTCAGATAATGACCCAAATCTTCCCCATGGCCCTCAAGACCCCGTGCCCTGCCCCCACCTCCACAGCCTCCTGTCGCTCGCTGTGTCAGCCACACTCACCTCCTTCTACCACAGGGTCTTTGCACATTCTCTTGGCCCCTCCCCAACCTGCACCCATTTTTGTCCAACCGTCCTCTTTCCCTAGTTTAGGTGCACTTGTCTTTCTGTTCTCAGTTCTGAATCTCTTCCCAGGGAGACTTCCCCTAACCTCTGTGTCAGTTCTCTGAGAACTGGATCCTCTGAGAAACAGACGCCAAAATAGAATTAGACGTGCAAGAGCTTTATTGGAGGTCAATGACAGGAAGGATGAAGGGGAATGAGAGAGGAGGAGTAGATGGGAAGAGCCTCAGGTCTGACACCTGTGAGGGAGGGAGAGGGAAGGAGGATCAGTGAGGAAGCGCTTCAGGCTGCCATACAGCCCTGAGAAGGGCTCAGTCAAGCCAGTGGAGAGCGCCAGAGCAAAGACTGCCCATTAGAACAGTCCCGAGTCAGGCAGAGATGACCCACCTGTCACCCTGCTGTGCTTGGTGACTGGCTCTGACCTACCTGGGGAGGGAGAGGCCTCGGTGCAACACGGTGGTCCATCTGAAGGTATGGCAGTGGGAGGCGGACAGCCAGCTACACTCCTCGCAAAAGGGTCTCTTGAAGGGACATGTGCGCAGTGTCCCTGCACAATAATTGCTCCCTAAACCAGATCATGTTCCTTTGATACATATTGTCATAAGACAATGTTCCTTCTTTTCAGAGAGCTTGCCTGGGTTGTAATTATACCGCTTGTGAGCATTATTTTTATCTAAGGTCTGTCTCTCCTTGAAGAGAGAGATGAAGGACTTGTTCACCACCGTGTCTCTCACGCACAGCACAGCGTGTTCAGTAAGTGCTTGCCGGAGAAATGAAAGAATGGAAGAGTGACTAGTCACTAAGTCAGTCCCGGCATTCCCCAGTTCAAATCCTCCAAAGAGACTGTGATGGCCCAGTTCGCCCTTTTCACCCAGGTTTGGGGGTGTCAGCCAGCCAGCAGGTGGGCTGCCTAGGGGTTGAGACCGACCCTGTCCAATCAGTTATGTTGAGGGGGAGTTATGTGGTGCAAGTCTGGGTGCAACAACGGATTTCTCTAGAATGGGTAGCTAAGAACCTCCACAAAGTCTTCATATACCATTTTTTTTTTGTAAAGGGGCTGGCTCTCCTTCGCCTGACTTACTCCAGAGACTGGCTGGAATTGTGAGGAGTAGTGAGACACCTGTGAGACCCCTATCCCCACAAATGAGTTGCCCCCAGGGAACAGCTACAGGTCCTCAGGCCTGAGGCTTTCTATACACAAAACGGCACCCCCTTACCATCCTCTGCCCTTCCCCAGAAACCTGTCCTTTCTCCCTTTTCCCTGAGATGTTTCACTTGGGACACAGGCAGCAGTTTAGGGATGGTGAGCTTACTGACATGAAATGAACATTTGGCACAGTGTTAGGAACAGGGCAGACCGGAGTTCAAATCCCAGCCCCTTCACTTCCAAGCTGTGGGACCCAGGGAAAGTCACTAAGCTTCTCCTTTTCTCATCTGTAAAATGGAAATAGCAAAATAGCAAAATTAAATAGGCTGTTGTGAAGGTTAAGCAGAATGTCTCTAGCAGTGGCTCTAAGTTCAAAGCACATTCACCTATTAAAGGCTCTGAGAAATCCTGCAGTAGAGAAACCCAGCTTTCCCCAAACTAATTTGGCAGCAGGTTTGTGAAACACGACTGCACATGGAATCCTAGTGTTCTGTGGAAAGCAATTTGGGAAACACTGCTCTAGAGAATTTAGCTTTTATCTTTAGATCACTGTGCACCTTCAAAACTACCAGTACCACAAATGAGATCCAGATGGCCTTGGCCCCCTACAGAATCGTTCTGAGTTGAGTTTGGGGTTATGTCTCTGAATTTCGTAGAGGGATGCTGGAACTCTCTAATGCATTCATGGCTGTGTGCTCTGCAGGGCTATTGTGGACAACACTGTGTGACGCTAGACGACCCTTTCTACAGTAAGAACTGGTCATGGTCAGAGAGGCATAGAATGTCTTAAGTGCACCTAGGGTTAGAGGCCAGTTCATTCCACATCTTCATTTTGTAGATGAGAAAACAAAGTTGAGTGACTTGCCCGAGAACATACAGAAGTGAGGGGCCGAGCCCTGGGAGTCCCCTTGGCTGTGGGCTCCTTCTCCTGACATGGCTGTGAGGAGGGAGGTGAGGGCAGGAGTATGGCTAGAGGTCGGAGGTCAACAGGCCTGAGTCCAGATGGCAGGCAGCTGGGCCCAGGCACGGACCGAGCACTGCTTCCTGCCCTTGCTGGTGATTCCAGGGACTAGGAGGCAAGGAGGGAACTCGCAACAGATGGCAGGGGACCAGAAGAAATTTGGAACGAGCCCAAGGGGCCCAGCTCTTAGAAAACGAGGGAGAAATATTTTCTGCTCTGAGAGAACATTATTTACAAGAACAGAGCAGGAACAGGGTCCTTCCCGGGTAGACTGGTGGGCTCTGGCTCACATTTCTTGGCTGTGAGAGATCATACCAAACCACGTTTCTAAGACAACCGGGGAACCAAATAGGAACAACAACATTCATGGTGATAAGAGGTGGCTGTTGCAGGCTGGACCAACCCAGACAAGTTGAGCTCAAAGATCAAAAGTTTTGAGGCCAATTCTAAATTTAGAGTTCAATTTTTGAGGAAGCCAGAATGAGCTCTCCTTGCATGAAGTGTGTCAGAAGAATAGAAGCTATAAATCCCTAGTAGAAAGGGGGTAGGGATGCTAATAATGAGCTCAACCAGGCTCTTTAAAAAGAAAAAAAGAAAAAAGAAGGAAAAAAAAAAACTTAGTGTCTTTTCTAACCATAATAAAAGCTTTGAAAGAACTGAATATCACATCCCCTCTTCTCTCTTCTCTGCTGCCTTTAAAATTTTTTCTCACTTAGAAAGACTCTCAAAGCAACTCAGGGTATATGTGGAGAAGGCAAAATTCAAGCCCCCGCGTCCCCCTCCACACCCAGCCTCATTCTAACCCCGCATGGGACGCAGCGTCACTCCCTTGAGAGTGAGCACTTCAGAGCAGGAAGAATGCAGGAAACTCACCATGGTGGGCATCCTTTGCTAGCTCAAGCCAAGTGATCTCCCCATTGGACAACTCATGGGATTGGCACCAATACCATGCTGATGCCAGGGTGCCCCAGAGACAACACACTGGAGGCCCCAAGCTTTATGGTTCCCTACCTTGAACACTCCCATTGTGTTTGGATGGACTCGGGACCCAGA
This sequence comes from Avahi laniger, assembly GCA_963575035.1. Lineage (NCBI taxonomy): Eukaryota > Metazoa > Chordata > Mammalia > Primates > Indriidae > Avahi > Avahi laniger. Next base: position 32,890 of record CAUYSK010048652.1, on the reverse strand, counting down.
GACCCGATTCCAACCTAGGCTCCCCCCTCCACTTGTTCTTTTACCCACAGAGTTTTTGCCATTTGTTCTGCCAAGAGATCTTGAAGAGTTAACCTTTCAGGGCCCCAGTGTCCCCATCTATAAAATACCATGTGTGTCAAATCCACCCATGTGATGTTTCCTGCGTTTGTTGCACCCCTGCCCCCACACGTGCTATCTAGGTCAGGTCTTTGTTACTCCTGCAGGGGTCTCTTCTTTTATTGGGCTGCCTCTATTCACCTAGAACACAAAGGACTGGATTAATCTTCCCAAAGCACAGTCCTGAATAAGTCACTGTCCTGCTCAAAACCTTTCCATGGTCCCCACCCTGCCTGCAGAATCAATTCCATATAATTAAGCCTGGTGTTCAGGGTCATCCACCATGTGGCCCCAGGCTGTCTTTTTTGCTTCATTCTTGTCCACCTGCTTCTTCTAGCTGTTAAATTAAGTTTCACCTAAAGCTGCCTCCTTACATCTTTTAAATTTGGCCTAAAGGTTTTGCCGTGTGTAGTGAACCGCAATCTCACTGGATGTATAAACAGACTGTAACCTACTCTTGCACCAGTCAGAGTTTTGGCCAATCACAGGCAGCCAACGTTCAAACTGTGTTCAAATGAGGCAGACGCCAGGCTGTAATCGATCCAGCTGTCTCTGCACCTCGCTTCCCTTTTCTGTATGTCGCTTTCCTTTTGCTGTCCTTAAATGTTATCTGACTGTGCCACAGCTCCAGAGTTGCTCTGAGCCTTTTCTGCTTCTGATGGCTGCCCAATTTGCAAATTGTCCCTTGCTCAATTAAAGTCTGTTAAATTTAATTTGTCTAAAGATTTTATTTTTACAAGAGCAAACGGAACAATTGCACTGCAGGTTTTCATGTCCATGGGCCCTCACTTATTTGCATCCTGTAATCTGAAATGTCCTTCACATTTCTGCACATCTGACTTACCCTGCGGACTCCCACAGCCTAATTATTGGCTGCATGAACTTGAGCAAATTATTTAAACTCTACATTTCCAAAGATGGCCATAGGACTTCTTTCCATCCCCTGTGCCCTTTTCAAGGTGACTTTGCCACTTCTCCATGTCGATTTCCCCTCCATTTGAACCTGCGCTGGCTCTGTGACATTCATGGGCCCATCGGATATGGTGGACGTGATGCTATGTCACTTGCAGCTTCTGTTTTTGTGCTGTGGGAAGCTGGCCAGCACATAAAGAAGTTCTGGCTATCCTGCTTGAGAGAGAGGTCACATAAAGGACAGCTGAAGTGCCCCAGCTGGTTGCTTGCCCCAAGGCTCCAGTCAAGTGAGTGAAGCCTTCTTGATCCTCCAGCCCCAACCAAGTACCCCAGCTATCACTGCAGAGTAGAGATGAACTGTCACCCCTGAGCTCTGCCTGAATTCCTGACCCCCAACCCCCACATTGTGAAAATAAAAAAAAAAAAGATTGTTGTTTTAAGTCACTCTTCCCCTACAAAATGGGGATAGCAATGGTCCCCCGCCTCACAGAAGTGCTGGGAGCATTAAACTAGTCAGTCTATGTAAATCACTTGGAGTAGTATCTGCACAGTGAAGCACACGGTAAGCACTAGTTCCTCATGACCTGAAATGACCTTGATTAATTTTTTCTTGTTTCTTGTCTATCCCCAAACTCCTTTCCTCAACAGCGCCTGGCCTATAGTGGGTACTCAGTAAACGTGGTTAAGTGTCAAGCCCCCTTCATTAAGCCTTCTCCGATTACCTCCCATCAGCTTGCCACCATCTCTCCCTCCCTGTTCCCCACCACACCTTATCAATACCCTTCCCACAAGGTGATACACTCAGCCTGCCGCTCTGGCTGGTATGCCTCCTTGGTAGACCATGAACTCTTTGAAGGCAATGACCTTGCCCATAATACATAGGCAATAATGAACAAATGAATTGATTGATTAATAGCAAAATGGGAACAACGCCATTTCCCCTACCCACCTCATCAGGCTTGTTGTAATTCAAAAGAGGAGATGAATGAGGAAGGGCTCAGGCCCCTCTGTGCTTCCTCCAGAGCATATCTCACTGGGGATCTGATGCTTCTGGGTCTTCCTGGTCCCATCTGTGTGACCTGTATATGTTAGGGCAGGAGAGACTCCAACGCAGGATTCCTGAAGGAAGTCTCCATATTTCCTGTCCTAAGAGCGAGTTGACCTCGTACACTGTGGAAGTACAGGGTGTGATGTTACAAACCTGGGAAGGAACTGATAACCCCCCAAGTCCATTACCATGGTTGGTGGATGTCTGAAGTTCCACCAAGAGGTGAAAAACAGCTGATTACTAAGCCGCGATTCAATCAGATATCATTTTGATAGCTCTAAGACTTGTGAAGTCCAAAGAGACAGTAGAATTTGAAAGAATACAGGATGTCATCTGGTTCAAAGATCTTTAGTGTTAGAAACAACTTTACCAATCTTAAAGTCAAAGATGTGCAAAATCAAATCAGGCAGTAGAGCTTCCTGGGTAGGAGTGTAACATACAACTTAAATCTAGGTGTCCTAGCCTATGTGGCGTCTTCTATGAATTATGGAGTCATTGACACAGCAATGATAGACAGAGTGGGTGTTTTGTAATCTCAGGAGAGTCTAAAAGACAACCTCCAAAACTGGATATGATATCACAGTTTCCTTGGTGACTGAGAATTTTTTAACCGCAGGAAGATTTAAAATTCAGTATAGAAACTTTAAGGGAATTCAAACCATGGTATTAACCTTTATATGTAAAAGAAACTATGTACACTTATGTATTTATAATGCTTAATAGAATTTAGCCTATTTAGAGCAAAAATTTTAAAATTCCAATTGAAAATTAATAAGCATCTCATCGATTCAGACTTATGACTTATGAAAACTTCCTAAACTTATCTACAGTATTGGAACATTTACGAGAACCCAAAGGTCACCATATTTATAGATTTAATTCATTGGCTGAATAATCTCAATTTAAATACTGGGAAAGGTTTTGTTTGTTAAGTCAGACCATTGAAGTACATAAAAGGAAACTGAACACAATAAATGTCCAAATGCAATTTAAAATGTTTAAAAGGAGTTTAACTTTGTAATTGGAATCAAACATCAAAAATCCTTTTAAAAGCTATAGTTAAAATATGTTGAAAATCAATAGAATAAGATTTTAAAGCTGAAGCTTAAGGAACAACTACATTTTTTGAATTGCAATTTCAATAAATTGAATACTAAAAGTCAGCTAAACTTCTTAGTCATCTTTTCTTTTTCTATAAAATGAGATTTATGATCACACCTGCCTCGTAGGATTGCTGAGAAGATTAAATGAGACACTGGGTTTAAGGGTCTGGCATTATGCCTGTCACATGGCAAGCATTCTATATAACATGCCAGCAATTATTAATATTATTAACTCTTCCTTAAAGGAGGGTATAAGGGTGTTTGGAAATAAGAGAGAATACAGGATGTGACCCAAAACACAGGCAATCCTGGTGGCAAGGCGTAAGATATACACCACACACCTCTGCGCCTCGGTCCCTTGCTGGCTAGCAAGGCTCGCCGGTCTTGTCTGGGTCCCCCCTAAATGTGCAAGGCTTCTCCAGCAGGGATGGTGTTCAGTTCATTACTACTGCATCACCAATGTCCCCTTCGCCAGTGTCCATGGGCGGCAGTGCTCCAAATCACTCATTCATTCACTCATTCATCCATCCCACAAACAGATCCATCCATCTGTTTGTACCAGACGCCATTCTGGGCAGTGTGGATACTACGGCCAACAACGCAGAAGAAAACCCTGCCCTCACGGAGCTTATGTTCTAATAGTGGAGACAGAGTAAACTGTCTCAACTAGTAAATTATGCAGTATGGTAGAAGAGGATACGTTTGTGTAGAAAAGACAGAGGGCAAGGGGAAGGGAGTGGCAGGGCTGAGGACTGGAATTTTAGAAAGGGTGGCCAAAGTGGACCCAACTGAGAAGGTGACATCTGAGCCATCCACGCCACGGCTTTAGGGAGATGAGACAGCATTCTGCGCACAGGGAACAGCAAGTGCAAAGGCTGTGAGGTGGGAGTGGGCCTGGCGTGTTGGAGCAGGAGATGAGGTCAGAGAGGTGACCGGGGCAGGGTGAGAGCTGAGTGTTATGGATGGAATTGTGTCCCCTGCTCCCAGATTGATATGTTGAAGCCCTAATGTGACTGTATCTGGAGACAGGAACTTTAAGGAGGTAACAGGTTAAACGAAGTCATAAAGGTGGGCCCTAATCCAATGACTAGCATCCTTGACGAAGAGAGAGAGACACCAGGGTGTGTGTGCAGAGAAAAAGCCACGTGAGGACATGTGAGAAGGTGGTCACCTGCAAGCCAAGGAGAGAGGCCTCAGGAGGAGGCAAACCTTCCAACACCAGCCTCCAGAACTGGGAGAAAATAAATTTCTGTTGTTTAAGTCACTCAGGTTGTGGGATTTTGTTATGGCATCCCTGGCAGACTAATACAATGGGTAACAAATTACCTCAAATTTAGGGGCTTAAAACAACAAGATTATTGTCTCACATGATTTCCGAGGGTGAGAAACGTGGGAGGAGATCCGCTGGGTGGTTCTGGCTCCAGGTCTACCCTAAAGTGCAGTCAAGATGTTTTCGATGTCAATCGTCGGACGGCTTATGTGAGGCAGGAGGATCCACTTCCAACTCCACTCGCACGGCTGCTGGTGGGAGGCCTCAGTTCCTCACCAGGGGGACTTGTCCACAGGGCTGCTTGAGTGCCCTCATGGCGTGGCCTTTGGTTGCCCCCAGACTGAATGAACCCAGGGGGAGAGCAAGGAGGAAGCCGCAATGCCTTTCTCGACCGACTCTTAGAAGTCTCACACTTTCACTTCTGCCATATCCTGTTTGTTAGCAGTGAGTCTCTAAGCCCAGCCACACTCGAGATGCAGGGAATGAGGCTCGGTCTCTGGAAGAGCAGAGTATCAGAGTACTCTTTGTCAGTGCTGTACGAGATTTGTCATTGTGATTATTGTCATCAACATATTTAACTCTGCCAGTACCTTCCACGGAGGACCTTCCTCTACGGGGTCCTCAACCCTTCCTCTGTGATTAGGGCCCTGGGCGAGGCCTGATGGGCCATATGCAGGACAAATTTGTGAGGAAAGAGAGAAGAATGGGCCAAAACTCAGCAGGAGAGCAACTTTAGCCTCTCCCTTCATCACATTTGCTGTGCCTCAGGAAGGGAGAGGCCACGAGAAGTTACTGGTTTCTTCCATGGCCTCCACATTCTCTGTGATTCCTTCCCCAGGGATGGCCTGGGTGGCATGGCTGGGGCCTCACTGTCTCAGCAGCCCCACTCTGTGCCTCCCACGTCACACGGTGGCCACTGTGGGCACTCAATAAATGCTTGATGATAACGAAGGTGAATCTTCTACCTGTCTGCACAGTCACACCTGATGCTTGTTTTTTTTTTAAGTAAAGCAAGGAGCATTGTTTTTTTTTATGCTTGCTGATTAGTTAAGAATCACAGTTTTGATGAGAGACTGGCATCATAAATCCAACCACCAGGCTTCCCATGAGCACAGTGAAATAGAAAGATGGCTTGTGGATTCATTCAATCGACAGAAGCATGATCATAGAAAATACTTAATACTTCTCAGGTCCCAGGTTCTGTTCTGAATGAGGTACACACATACTAATTGATTTAATCCTCAAAACAACCCTGGGAGCTATTATCTCCATTTTACAGATGCAGAAATGAAGGCACAGAGAGGCGAAGAAACTTGCCCAAGGTCAGAGTTCAGTGTCTGATTTCAAGAGTCTATGCTTAAAATCACTATGCCCCACTGCCTCTTAAAAACTGTACAAGTCATCTTTAACATTTTACAATATCTAAGTACAAGCAGGAGGTGGTACTTAAATGACATAAATAATTGAGAATAAGATTTAGGGAACAAGAAAGTTCAGGTAACTCAGAATGCTAAGTGGGCAGGAACCTAAGAAATACCGAGGCCAAAAGTTTCAAACTGGGTTCTGAAGGGTCGCAGGTTCCAGTGGTATCTCAGAATCTGCTTGTCAGGACCGAGAAAAATCTTCGGGCCACCCCATGATCCTGATTCAACCACAGCACCCACATGGATCTGTTTCACATGTTGCTCTTCTGCACAAGTCCAAGTTTGCTTGGACCACAGCCTCAGATTGCCAAGGAAATTAAGACTTTGAAATAGGCAAAAGTATTACTGGGTTTCCTTTCAATGGTATTGTCTCTAGAGGACCCTTCTAGGGTTGTCTGATTCTATAAGGGGTTTGTGCCTTTCTTTTCTTTTTTTACCATTTTACAACTCTGAACCCTGTAGAGACAGAAGTTAACTTAATGAGGTGATACAAATGATTCTGTTCATAGAAATTCAAGTGAGTTTTGTACGGGGAAGATAGAAGTGATCTCTGCCTGGTGAAGAGATCATTCTTGTATATATTAGCAAATTAGTTTCAGCATTCCTGATTGTTTATATATGTGCCTGTTCCTTTTTTTTTTCGAAACAGGGTTTCATTCTGTCGCCCAGGCTAGAGTGCAGTGGTGTCATGATAGCTCACTGCAACCTCAAACTCCTGGTCTCAAGCAATCCTCCCGCCTCAGCCTCCTGAGTAGCTGGGACTATGGGCACATGCTACAACGCCAGGCTTATTTTTCTATTTTTTTTGGTAGAGATGGGGTCTCGCTCTTGCTCAGGTTGGTCTCGAACTCCTGATCTTAAGCAATCCTCCCGCCTCTGCCTCCCAGAGTGCTAGGATTACAGGCGTGAGCCACCATGCCCAGCCATGTGCTTGTTCTTTGAACTGGGTTTTACATCATACTGGTTCCTTTAATTAATGATCTAGATAAAATCTTTAAGATGTCTCCATTTGATATTTATATGGCAGAGATAATTTTACTTTTTTTTTAAAAAAAATTATCTTTTAACAAGATGGTCTTCCTGTATCCATTCTGACCTCCCTTTTTTCTGCCCCCCATCCAGTCCCTTCTCCATGCAGGAGCTAGAGCCATCTTTTCCAAGAGCAAATCTGAGCGTGCCCCTCCCCACCTTACAACTGATATGCTGTGCACACAGCTGACGGTGGCGCAGCCCTGGCTTCTGCTAAGGTGATAACTGGGTGCCTTCATCCTGAACCGGGGACCTCGCCTTGCGTCAAACGGCCACCGCCAGCTGCCTTGCGCTCACCTGATTGTTAAGCCCAGATTGTACTAGCAGCACCGAGACTTGCCTTTCTAATATAGGACGGAGAAAGTTTGTGAGTTTTATTTTGTCTTGTTTTTGTTTGTTTGTTTGTTTTTTAGATTTGAAGATCTATTCTCTTTCCCTTCCTCCAAACCTCATTCCCTAGATCCCAGATTCTGTGCCAAATTGGGTTTCCAAGCCTGGCGATACAAAACAAAAAACAAATAAACAAACTCCTACCCAGAGCTCAATCTTTGGTTTCTTATTCTTTCTCTTTTCTTTAATAAAATCCCCCCAGTGCTCTCTAGTCCCCTTAGAATAAAACCCGAGATCCTGGCAGAGGCCTCCTCAAAAAGCCCCATGGAATCTAGCCCCTGCCTGGCTCTGCTCTCACCCTCGCCCTCTCCGGGTAGTTCCAGCTATCCCGGCCTTCGGGCCCACCCCTCCCAGACCCAGGCTCTTCCAATTTTGTGGTGACTCACCCTTACTCCCTCTCTTTCTCCTCCTTCTCACCATTGGCTAAAAAAAACACTCCTATTTATTCTTCATGTCTCTTCCTAAACTTTATATTGCTGCCTCAGAAAGGCCTGATGGGTTCCCCATCACCTCCCCTCGTAGGCTCCCACAGCACCTGGCACATCGTGACAGCCAGAGCAGCGATAATTATTTTATAATGATTGGTTTAATGTCTCTCTTTCCGAAGAGACCAAAAGCTCCAAGAGGCAGGAACTGTATCCGTTGTTTACCGCAGTGTTCCCTTTGCTTTCCTTAGGGCTTGGTACACAGGAGGTGCTCAGCAGAACCATTATTTGTCTATTGAACGAGGGTTCTGAGGTCCAGGTGTGAGCGTGGAGGATGGGGGCAGTGAGGGGGAGGGGGAATGGTGCATGTTGTGGCTGTGAGGCGAATTGTCACCTCATACAGAGAACTATGGGTTGGGCTGTGATGGCTGCCTGGCCTCTACTGCACAGTCCGGACTCCTCCGCCCACAGTCAGGCTGCCCGCAGTTGGGCATCGGATTCCTCAGTCTTGTCCTCAACTACTGCTTTGAATCTTGATTTTCCTTCTATTTCTAACCAGGCTGGCCTTCCTTTGTACTAATTTGTCATTAATCCCCAAAATGAAAATGCTCCCAAAGTATCTCAAAATGCAAACAATCTGGCAGTTCCTCAAAAGATGAAACATAGAGTTAGCATATGACCCAGCAATTCTACTCCTAGGTATGTACCCAAGAGAAATGCAAACATATGTCCACACAAAAATGTGTGCAAGAATACTTGTAGCAGGAAGGTAGCCAGAAAGTAGAAACAATCCCAATGCCCATCAACTGATTGTTGGATAAACAAAATCTTTGCTATATATCCATGCAATGGAATGTCATTCAGCCATGAAAAAAACCGATGTACTGGTACATGCTATATCACGGATGAACCCTGACATCATGCTAAATCTAACGCAAAAAACATACATATTATGATTCCATCTAGATGAAATGTCCAGAATAGGTAATTCCATAGAAATAGAAAGTAGATAATGGTTTCCGAGGGCTGGAGTGGGGTGTGGGGTTGGGAGCTAATGGGAGTGACTGCCAATGGATATGGGGTAATGAAAATGTTCTGAAATTGATCGTGTCCATGGTTACACAACGCTGTAAAATACACTAAAAACCACTGAATTGTATCCTTTAAATGAGTGAATTCTATGGTATATGAATCATATCTCAATAAAGCTGTTATTTTTTCTTAAAAAAGCAGTAGTTCTTAACTTTATTGGATTAAGATTCCTGGGAGAATTTGCTGGAAGCCATGGACTTTCTGCTGTCCACTCCCCACACCCATCCCCGCTCTCACCCACCTCAGGCATGAAAAATCCATACGTGCTTGTATATAAAAATTTCATTTAAAAAAATCAGGAGAGTCTCAGACTGACTGAATCCCATTTATTCACTCCCTAGAAGTTGATGAGTCCCAGGGGAACCCTGTCTTGATGAAACTATCACCAGTAAATGTGGGGTCAGGTGCACATCTGATAGGTTTTCCACCCGTTCCTCCTCTCTGCCTTTAACCACCTTGTCATAGTCCCTCCTTGCCACCACCCCCTCTTCCTTCTCAAGCTGTTTTGACATCCTTTCCCCATCGGTGTGGTAGGCTGAGTTCTAAGACGGCCACCATGACCTTCACCCCCTGGTGTTATGGTAAAGGGAAGATTATCTGGGTGGCTCTCATCTAATCACACAAACTCTTTAAAAGCAGAGTTTCTCTGACTGATATTGGAGGACAGTCAGATTCAACCCCTGACCAGGACCCCATGCGCTGCTGCTGGCTTTGCAGATGGAAGGGGCCGTGCAATGAGGGACGCAGTTGGCCTCTAGGAGCAGAGTGCGGCCCCTGGCTGACAGCCAGCGGGGAAAGTGGGGACTCAGACCTGCAATGAGGGAACTGGATGATGTCAGCAACCTGAATGAGCTTGGAGGTGGGCTCTTCCCTTGAGCCTGCAGGTGTAAGCCCAGCCAGCCGCCCATGTGATTTCAGCCTTGTGAGACCCTAAGCTGGAATCCAGTCCAGCCCACGCGGACATCTGACCTACCACTGTGGGATAACAAGTGGGTGTGCGTTTAGTGGGTTTAGGACTCCGAGTTTGCGGTAATTTGTCACGCAGACTAGAAAACTAACACGATCAGTCTCACATCGCTGTGCAGCTGGCTGTCATTCTGCAGGATGTTCCTAGATCCAGCTCTTTCCCTCATAAAATTCCTAACATGGTTATTTGTCCCCCATCTCCAAGGGTGATATCACACTCTGGTTTTCTCCAAGCCCGGCCCTCGTCATTCCCAACTCCGTGGTCGACACTAGAAGCCTCTCCCTGGAGTTTCAAAAGTCAAAGCTAAGGGGAAATCTCAGCCCACTGCAGGTGGGGAAGCCGAGGTGAAGCCTGCGCTCAGCTCCTGTCACAGATCTCAGAGGGCTCTTATCTCCCAGGAAAAGACAATTAGCCTGAGGCAGGGTCTCAGCACCCTGCGATGCACACAGGAGACTTCCAGGAAATATTGCTGGGATTGAAAGTCCTGGAGCAGAGAAGCTCACTCAGGTGCCCAAGCGATCATCCCTGAGATTGTCTGAAAGAAGTGGAAGCTTCCAGAGCCCCTCCCATTGACAGGAAGACTTGTCCATAAGATGTGGGACTCCAGCCACGAGCCTGGGCAAAGGGCTTTGAGGGTAAAATCACGCAGGGCGAATGATCCCAAGGGCTGATAGTTAATCCTGCATAAGCAGGGCCTCTTCGGCTACAACAGAGAGACCTAGATCACCATGAAGACTCTTGGTTCGAGACCCATCCTCGCCAGCAGCTTTTGGGCTCCAACTGCCGTTTGGGGGCTGTGTGAGTGGCATGGCATTGTGACAGACATGTGGCTGTGTGCCCCCCTGGCTGCTTGCAGGCTCGGCTCTTACCCACCTGAGCCCCTCCTACCCCCTGCCCCTTCCTTCCTCCACGCCCTTCCATCAGGAGGAGCGAAAGGTTTTGATGGGGAGCAGGTGCTCTAGTACTGACAGCAAAGCCCCGAAGGGCTTCCCACCCTCCCGCCCTTTATCCATGCAACACCACAGCCCTACTTCCTGCCTCTGATGAGAACCATTCACTTCTGGAACCAATCAGTTATTTCTCTCACGAGCGAGTGTCTTTGTTTGCTGGGAAAGCTCCAATCAGGCCCTTAACTTCATCTTCTTGTTCTTGGAATATGATCTTGTGCATCTGGAGTCCAAATCTCTTCTGACTGGGCAATCTTGGCTTCTTTATGTAGATGCAAGGCCCAGGGTGGCTTGTGCTAAGGGACTGAAGCAGGTTAGGGTGGGCTGGGGTCGGGGAGGGCCTGTCTGTGACCACCGCTCCCCCCGCCAATGGGAAGCCCTCACTCAGGCTCGGATAATCCCTGTACCTTCTGGGTTTGCTCTCCCCCTTTCTGTGGGCTTGGAAATGAGTTTGTGGATTTGTGGCTTCCCCTGTACTCAAGAAATCTGCCTAGATCCACAGAATTTCTTCTGCTCCAGGGATGGGATCTTTTGTAAACCTGAAAAATGCAACAATATCAGGGCGAATTATGCATGTATATAAACACGCGTGTGTTTAGATGAACTTACGTGTGATCACAGGAATTCTAAGTGTGACCTTTCACGAGTCCCCATTTCAGTCATGCAGGAAAGCTCACACTACAAGGCGGTGAGACAGAGGACAGAGCAAGGACAGAGGCAGAGAGAGGGCCTCCGGCTTCTGGCACACGGCCTTGGGGTGGGGCTGAGGGGCCTCACCCAAGCAGGAAGTGTGTTCAGTCCTAGCAGGCTGGGCTTCTCAAATGCCACCTCACAGACACAGCAGAAGATTGGGGACTGGGGGCAGATGTGTTTATCAGGAAGCTGGGGGAACAGTCTGTTCTGCATCTTCTAGGACCCAGGAGACTCGACTCAGGGGAAGCTATTTCTGCATTCCCCAGAATTCCTTTTCCTGGGTGTTTCCCGTTAGAGTGGGTCCAGAGAGCTTCCCATGGGGGATCTGAGGGCGGAAGGGAAGCGGCAGCCAATCGTACCTTGCACACGTTGTCGCCGCTCTGCTGATGTGCCCCATTGGTGTGCAGCCTGCACCTGCTCCACCCACCTCGGGTCCTCCTTCAGCTGCTCCGACCCCTGGGCCAGGCGTGTGTGCTCAGCTCCATCCTCAGAGAAGGATCGCAGCTTCCTTGGGACACCCGCACCACCAGGTTCAGAAGCCACAAGAACTGGCCTGGGTTTCCGTCTGTCCTCAGGGACTCCAGCTTGTGCTTATGGGTTCTGACTTGTCCTTGGTCTCCTTCCACTTTGCCTCCGTATTTCTTTCCTGGTAACCTCCTCTGGGAACTTCAAGCCCTAGTATCGGGTGAGAAAATAGCAGCCCCACAGAGACTGCTTAACCAGCGCCCACAGCAGCCTGAGGTCAAATCCCTGTAAAAAAGCCCGTCACACACACCAGAAGAAACGGTATATATCTCTCAGTATCAATCTGCTTCTCTGACGGAAGGCTGACACAGGTCGTCATACATACGACTCATCACGAGTTAGGAGATGAATGGGCCCAGGCACCTGACAGTGTTTGGCACGATAAAGCAGTGGTTCTTCAACTTGAGCGTGCATCAGAACCACGTGGAGGGCTGCTTAAAGCCCAGACTGCCGGGTCGCACCCCTGGAGTTTCTGATTCTCAGGTCTGGGGTAAGGCCTGAAAGTGTGTATGTCCACCAAGTTCCCAGGTGCTGCGGGTCCAGGGCCCTCACCTTGAGGAGCACTGCTGCAAAGTGTTGTGTACGGAGGCGAAGGGTTACGGGGACCCACACCAGAGCCCACCAGGGCAGCTGCAGCAGCGCCTTCCCTGCAGGCACCGGGAATCCCAGCAGGATCACAGGGCCAGGGAGGAAACACGGAGCCTTGCTTGGGCCTGCCCCTGGGCCGGAGAAGCAGCCTGGCCAAGAGGGCACACACGGGCTGAGGATGGGCAGACCCAAGGGTGAATCCTGGCCCTGTCATCCTGTGGCTAGTGTCCCTGGGCAAGTGTCTTGCTCTGTGAGACAGAGACAGAGGTGCCTCACAGGGCTTTCGCAAGGCCGATGCAGATGAAGTGCATGTTCCCAAGTGCCACTGCCCCCAAGTCTCTGACTTGGCTTTTGCCATTGATGATTTAGAAATGTGCAATTAAGTGTTTGAACCTAAGTTCGAGACTTTACGTTACCTCTACTCAGTTTCATTTTATTGGTTTTAACCCATCATTCTAGCCTGCCGAGATGCTCCTGAGCCTTGAGGCTGTCACTTGGCACATTAATGGTCCCTCACTAGTCACCGGGCAGCCTGCTAGCTGTTCCTTCATGGGTGTAGCTGATGCTGTGTTGCATATTTTAAGGTACACAGGATAGGGGGGTAGGGCATGCTCTCCAGGTCAGGGAAGAGTTCTTGACTCACCTGTAGAATTCTGACTTGGGAAGCTGCCTTCATAGTTTCTAGTGGGTCTTTGTACCCAGATTAGAAATACAAACTTTAAAAAAAAAATATTTCTTGAGGTGATAGCAGAGAGAGGGGTCCTCTGTTGCCCACCTGAACTCTTCCTGTGTGTAGGCCCAAAGCCCAGGGGAGACCAGACCTCACATGTGGTTTCTAGTTCCTGGGCAGCCTGAGTGACCAGCTTGGAGAGGCAGAGTTTGTGGGGGTTCTCCCCTCATTGACGCTCTTCCGCATGAATAAACCACTAAAAAGAGAGAACTTAAGAACAAACTTCTTATAAAATTTAATGATTTCAGGGATGGACTGAGGCCCAAGGGGAAAATGACCATGTGTTCCTTCACCAGTAGATAAAGCATTGGGGGCCTCCGTGGCCGAATTGGGCTGACTGGACTGCAAGCTCCCCAGAAACTGATTCTTTCGCAGTCTCTGTCTCAGAACATTCTGGAACCATGCTGTCTCCTTAAACCCGGACTTGCTGCTGTTCCTTCCTCTTCACCTCGATCCAGATGTCCGACAGGTCTTGGATAAACTGCTGGATCTGAAAAGGCAGGGGGACCACAGTTAACCCCAGCCATCCAGAGGTTTACTCCATTCCAAGATGGAGCATCTTGGGCATTAACTTGTAAGGAGTTCATTGCTTTCCTGTGACCGGCTTTTTGAAGAGGCCACTTTCCCTTGTTTGACAACTTTTTGAGGTGAAATTGAGTATCGGGGTAGCAGGTTAAAAGCAATAAATGAGAATGGAGTTGGAAACTCCTAGAGGCAGACACAGTGACAACACCAAGTGCAGGCTGACGGTCTAACGGAAGGGAGAAGGAGGGATCACCAGCACACCACGGGAGTGAAAGCATTTGGCAGGCAGGGCCCCGTCAGCGTGGGGGCAGACGGCCCTCCATAGTGTCACGGCCGTCAGGGGGTCATGCACTCGAAACCCTGAGCTGATGCTCCTCATGATAATCTTGAGTCACGAAGAGAAGTTTAAATTCTGTTCACTGGCTTCTGTTTCAAAGAGCACAAAATCAGTGAGACACAGAGGAAAGGGTGACGCTAGGTCAGGACTTAGCTGTGCTCTGGATGCTGCGCTGGGGAAATCACTTCATCCTTCTGGGACTCAGGTTCTTCCTCTTTAAAAAGGGAGGAGGCAGAAAAGGTTCACCTGAATGGCCTCTAAGATCTCAGTTCTAAAACCTCTCCTTTTCAAGGTCGTCTCTGGAGGTGGGACGACACAGCCTTTGTCCAATGTGCTCAGCAACCCTGTCACCTGCTAATACTGTTACCATTACTGCTGTGATACCTATTTTTGCAAGTGAGAAAACAAAGAGTTCATGAATTAAAGCAACTTTCCCAAGATTACAGAGAAGACAAGTTCAGCATTTCCCAAACTACGTTCCTGTACATGGTCACGTACCCCAGAAAGAGTTCTGTAATCTAGAGAGTCTTAGAAACACTATCTGCTGGGAGAGCCTCAGGGCACAGGACGATACATAGCAAAGATTCTATCAAGTCCTGTTCTTTTCTTATATCTTAATTTAAGTGAGAGTTTTCTAAATGTATTGGTCCATGGAGTCCTTTTATTCCTTCACAGGAAACAATATCTCAAGATTCTAGCATTTGCCAAGCACAGTTTGGAAAAGGCTGTTCCGGATAGTTTGGCCTTTCTTCAGGGATGATGCCAAACCTTTGATGACACAGTATACTGAATTCAAATTTTCTTGGCCTTTTGCAGAATCACATTTTCTAAGTTATACTCTGTACCATGTCCCTAGTTCCATAGAAGCGGCTGCTTTATGAAGCCTCCGCCTGTATCTGGTTGCTGAGAACATGTTTCACTGAGTGTCTCTGAAGCCTCATTGAGAAATTTCCCTTAGAACAAAGTGTCCGGAAAAAGCATGCTCCCTCTGTGAAAACCTTATATATTTTCTTATTTTAGTACAACAACTACGTGCGCCTTTTCACTCTGGTTACCCGGAAGCTCAGAGCCAATTATTGCTCCTGTTGAAGGCCCTTATAATCCAAGAATCACAGACTGTATTTCTCTATCTAGTGTTCATCTCTGTTTTTAACTTATACTTTCCCAAGTCTTTATTTTTAATTTTTCAGGCTAATTGGCCATGCATATTTTTGTGAGTAGGCTCATATCCTATGAGAATGAAGTGGGATATTTTAAAATAAATTTAGGCACTATGAAGTACTCCTATAGAGGCAAACCAAGGTTGAGGGATTAAGAAAGCTCAAAATTCGGAGCGGACGGACTGCAAGCTGTGGTCTGAGCAGGGAGTGCAAGGGCAGGAGCAAGGGGCGGGGAGACCCGCCACCCCATCACAACTTCCTTTACAACAGCTAAAGGAAGGGGGTCCTATTGTGGGAGAGGGGGATCTTCCAGGCCAAAATTTTTTTTATAATAATGCTAAGACATTATTTGCCTTTTATTCTGTCACAAGTACACAGTGGTGTTTACTGGAGTGCAATTTCCATGACATATGCCGTCACAACAGAATGAATGCAGAAGCAGACATGAAAATGCACCTGTGCTGTATTAAGCCAGACATTAAAGAGATGCAAATGTGTCGGATAATGCCACTCTTCCCTCAAAATATTTTTTGAAAAAATTTTTCATGCAAAGTGCTATTTCTGTTAACACGCTTTTTAATGCCATCTTAAAACGAATTTATTAAACAAATATTTTTAAATGTCCTGTTTCAATTTCTAATATGGTAAATATCAATAAATACAACCCATCAAAGGAAAAGCTCTCCAAGGGTTCTCAATATACTTTAAGAGAATAAAAGTATCCTGATACCAAAATGTTGAGAATTGCCGCTTCCAGAACAAACTTTCTTACAAATCTCCTTCTTTGGACTGTAAAATATTTATAATTCTGTTCTACTAATAACAAGTCTTAAGATGCTGATTATTTGCTTTAGGGAAATCCTTCTTCCTGGCTGGTCAGTGAGTGAAATCCTTTACATTTTGTGAGTTTCACTTTTTTTTTTTAAGTAGAGAAAGTGCCTCTTAGTCAATTGCATTTATTGGCTGGTGTTTCGTATTCATTCACCAAATACTTACTGAGTGACTAGCATGTGACAGACATTGTTTTAGGTACAGGGTGGCTACAGCAGGGAACAACAAAAATCCCAGTCTTCAGGAGTTTACTTTCTAGTATTTCACAGCAGAGCTAAAGGCGTTTGCCGCAGAAACAAATAATTATTTAGTCATGCTTCTCTGCATATCAGAAGCATCCTCAGTGCACCTGCTGGTGCAGGGTTTCCCAAAATGTGGGATGTGTATACCTTTGGCCACAAGTGAGATGATTTTAGGTGGCACATGGATGTGGCTGTCATTAACTCACTTTGACTCATACAGTGAAAAAGTTATTTCCTTTTCAATTTGCTTTCAATTATTTCAAAGAACATCTAGATTGGTACTAATATGACTTTAACACTTCTCTAAACTTGCCAAGTTTTCCTTTTAACAAAGTGTGGGCCTTAAGCAGAAGTCTTCAGCAAGCCAAGGTGTCTCACTAGAATCTAATAAGACTGTTTTGCAAAATCAATGGATACAATAGTCGGTTCCTCCTACTGGGTTGGGCCAACAAGTGTCTTGGGGATAATACAGTGGTTCTCAGAGTGTGGAACCCCGACCAGCAGCATCACCTGGTAACTTGCTGCAGATACAAATTCAGGAGTTCTCATCTCAGACCTACCCAGTCAGAGATTCCCGGGCGGGGGCCCAGCAATACTCCTCGTGCCCCAGGTGATTCTGATGCTGTTAAAAATTGAGAGCCACTGCTCTGTCGGATTCATTCTTACACTTAACCTCCTTGGGGAACTGCCTTGGCCCCGCCGGGACCCCAGCCGGTCCCAGCGCCTGACTTCCTCCTACCAAGTCCAGCTGCTTATGCGTGTCATCCAGCGACACATTGGTGGCATCCTTCAGCTGCTTGCTAACGATCTGGAAGAGGTTCAGCGTTGCCATTTTAATAGTGCCAAGCAGGAGGGTCTTCTTGGCGGCGGTGTTCTGGATGTGCGCCCAGCGAGATTCCTGCAAAGGGATGAGGGCATGAGCCTGGCGGGTGTATGCTCGCGCGCATGGGGCCTTCAATCACCTAGCGCCCCGAGGCCCCTGCCCCGCCCCAGCCCCCTCACCCAGACGATGACATCGCTGCGGGCGCGGTCGAAGCGCATCTGCAGCCGGGCCAGCTCGTTGTTGTGCTGCAGGATCTCATCGTCCTTCTCCTCCATGTAGCGCGCCAGCCGCGCCTTGGCGCGCTCGATCTTCTCCTGGCCCTCCTGCGCCGACTGCATGAGGTCGTGGTGCATGCTCACCAGCGTCTTGTAGCGCGCGATCACCTCGTGGATCTCCTCGAACTGCGGCCGGGGCTCTGGTCACTGCACCGCCCCGATGCAGCCATCCTGGTCAGCCCACCCCCAGCTTGGACACCTGGACACCAGGACACCAGGACAGGCAGGCCCTGGGCTAGGCTTACCGGCTGAGGCTGTGAGGATGTCAGGGTCCCACCACCCGCTTCTCGTGGGCTTGTATGGACCATGGTCCATGTGTTGGGAGGGTGCACAACTGGACCAGGGATTCTCAGTCTTAGTTACATGTCAGAATCACCGGGGGGAGGCTTGGAAAGGAGTCTTCCAGGCTCCACCCCCAGAGATTCAGATTCAGATTAATGAACAGGTCTGAGGTGGCCCCTGACATTTGATTTTTGCAAAAGGTCCTCCAGGTTTTTCTAGGCACAGCCCCAGGATTGAGAATGGCTGGTGGAGGACATTTTTGAGATGTCTCTAAAGGCAATAAATTTCCTATTCAACAAGAATCTACCAAGAACTACTTACAAGCCAGGAGCTGTGCTAAATGCTAGAGACGTGGCAGGAGATAAGAAAATCAGGCTTTCTTAGGAAGCCTACAGCTTGGGCAGCAGGAACAAGTAAGCAGTTACAACACAGAGTGTTAAGCCTTTGTACGGTTGAGGGGTGGGGCTGGACGGAGACTGCTGGGTCCTGCCTTCAAGCATGGTACTCTCTGGTACTTGTTCAACATTTGCTGAGGGAGAAGCAGGGGTTGGAGAGGGTACTAGTGGGGCAAGTGGCCTGCCAGGCTCAGCTTACCTCCTCTTGCATGATCCGAAACCATGCCACTCTGGCCCCAACCCGCAGGCCCCACTCAAGGGAACAGAAGCCCCACAGCCACACCTCTTGACAAGGTGGTGTGAGCGCCTGTTCTGTGGTGCCAAGCTCACCTTCCCAAGCCTTATCACAGTGTGCCTTCCAGCCATCCAGGGGACAGTCCCTGAGCACTTTCTCTATCTCATGACATTTCCAGTGACGGACTGATGTCCTGGGAACTGCCCTGTTGGACCTTCCCAAATATGCGTCTTCAGGGAAGGGCCACCCAACCCACGTTAGGGGAGATGGGAACAGCCAGAAAAGGTTTCCCAGGAGAAAGGATGGCTGAAAGGAGGCTGCGGGTATGAACAGAGGACAGCCAGGCAAAAGCAGGTGGGGGAAGGTGAGGTAGTGCTACAGGTGGAGGGCACAGCCTGGGTAAAGATGAATGGTAGGGGGAGTGTAGCATGTTCAAGATGCTCAAAGTAGTTTAGTATGAGTGGCCTGAATTCAAGATGGGGAGGGAGAGGCCGGGCGCAGTGGCTCACGCCTATAATCCTAGCACTCTGGGAGGCCGAGGCGGGAGGATCGCTTGAGCTCAGGAGTACGAGACCAGCTCTGAGCAAGAGAGAGACCCCGTCTCTACTAAAAAAATAGAAAAAATTAGCAAGTCAACTAAAAATAGAAATAAAAAATTGGCCGGGTGTGGTGGCTCGCGCCTGTAGTCCCAGCCACTCTAGAGGCTGAGGCAGGAGGATTGCTTGAGCCCAGGAGTTTGAGGTTGCTGTGAGCTAGGCTGACGCCACGGCACTCACTCTAGCCTGGGCAACAAAAGCGAGACCCTGTCTCAAAAAAAAAAAAGATGGGGAGGGAGAGATTGACCTAAGAAGAAGACAAAGAAGTGCTCGGTAAACCTTAAGAAGGAGTGTGGATCCACTGAAGGATTTTAAGCAACAGAAAGATAATTTATGTCTGCGTTTCTAAAAGTTCACTTGGCAAACAATGTAACAGCACACACCAGTTAAAATGAATGTAGCAGTGCGACCAGGAATGCATGTCTAAAACTTAATGCTGGTGTCAAAAGGACTCATGCCAACTCGAAGAGGTTCCCACTGCTCAATGGTGGAAGACAATTTGAACATTAGTAAGAATAAGTGTAAAGGATTGAAACATATCAAATGTGTTAAAAATCCATGAGTTCATAATGATACCAAAAACATCACAGGTCATTTTCAGAGGATGCTGGAGAACAGATTCATTGCTCTGAAAACTATGAATAAAATATCAGATGTTTAACAAGTTTTTTCTTTAAGACCCACATAATAATCAAACAGTTGGTAAAGGAAAGCTTCTCTTTATGAAGTCCTTTCCTTTATGATAGTATCTAGCTAATAAATGAAGAAGGGTTGATAGTTAGGACCTGTCCCCAACACTGAGGAAACTATTATAGTATTCTGACCTCTGTCATTAAAGATTGATTTTTCCTGTTTGTACACGTATCAGTGGAAGCATACAGCATATCCTCCTTCGTGTCTGGCTTCTTTCCTTCAGCCCAATGTCTGTGACACTTAAGAAACATACCAACCAAACGCAGTGTGAGGACCTTGTAAGGACACTGATTTGAACAAACCAAATGTACAAAAAGCATTTGTACAATACTTGATACCGATACTGGATATTAAGGAATTACTATCACGTTTTTACTAAGTGTGACAATGGTGTTACTGTATGTTAAAAGGAGCTCTCCTCTTTTAGAGACACATGCTAAAGAGCTGCATATGGATAAAAATACATCATTTGCTTCAAAATGGCAGAGGTGAGAAAGTGCAGGGGACAGGACAATGAAGTGCTAATTGGTGGAATTAGGTGATGAGTCATGGGTGTTCAATAGACTATTCTCTCTACTTTTGCATATGCTCAAAAATTTCTATAATAAAAAGTTTTTTTAAAAAAACATCATTGATTGAAAAAGGCAAGTAACAGAAGACTATGTACCATATTATTCATAGTTTATGGATATGTAATATGCTACAAGGTAACAAATACAAGCACGAAAGTGAGAAATTTAAAAAGCAGAATACTGGTGAGCTCCGAGGAGAGGGGAAGAATGAGATTTGGAAGGACACCCAAGGGGTTTCAGTTACTGGTGTCTGATTTCAGAAAAAAGAATCTGGGGCAAATAGGGAAAAATATTAAGGTTTGACAAAGCTGTGTGGTAAGTACGCGGGTGCTGTTATGTGTTTCTCTATACTTTCCGGTATGCTGAAAACATTGAAACAAAATAAAGGAATAAAGAAGGGGAGAAAGAGAGAGAGAGAGAGAGATCTCATGCTGGCTGTAGAATGCTGACTAGGCTGGCCGGGAATGACCATGGAGTTGAACTCCAGATGAGGTACCACTGGTAATGTGGATGAGGAAGGCGCAGGGACTGGATTCCAGAAATACTCATGAGGCAGAAAGGACGATATCTGCTGATTGATAGCTGCAGGACTGAGCAAGGGGGAGGAGTCAGAGATGAGGCCCCGAGCTCTGGCGGGGCTGTGGGTGGGTGGCCGTGCCATTCACCAGCACAGGACACACCAGAGCAGGACTGGCCTGGGGGCTGGCAGGAAGCAGATGAGATGCGTGTGGATGGGATGAGTTAGATAGAGTTAGATACAAGGGTCTGAAGCTTAGGAGAGAGATATGGGCCAATTTCCTGAATTCTAAGATATATATTTTACCAGCTCTAAATTTGAGACATATTTTACAATTTATCTACTGTTTTAATATGGTAGTCCTCCCTCACTCCCTACTCCACCCCAAACTCCCAGTACTTAAATGAACAATTTATCTTACAGTAGCTGGTACTTTAGAATGGAGGAAATAACACAGATTTGGGACTTAAACATAAATATTAGGTTATTAAGTATGAAATGTCTGATTTCCTGACATTTACTAAGTTTGACAGTTGGTATTGCTGACATTTCACTGTGACAATTCTTGTTTTATTTTTGTTGTGAAAGTACATCCTCAGTCTTTCAAATATACATTTTGGTTTGTGATTATCTTTCTCATTTTTTTTTAAGAGCAATTTTTGTGAAGCCATAGATAAGTCAAAAATTCTTATTTTCAAATATGAGTTCTGCCATGAAACTAATGCAGCCCAGACAGCTCGAAATAACAATGAAGTGTTTGGGAAGGATGTGGCTAATGAATGCACAGTACATTGATGATTTGAGAAGATCTGTTCTGGTGATTTTTAATCTTGAAAATGAGCCTCACGGGCAACCTGAGACCAAGGTGGATAATGATGAGCTGAAAGCTGTAGTGGAAGTGAATCCATCTTTTACCTACAAATGATTAGCAACAAAGTTCGATGTCACTATTCCAACAATACCGGACATTTGAAACAAATTAGCAAGGTAAAGAAGCTGGATAGATGGGTTCTCCATGAATTAAACTAGCATCAGAAGAGAAATTGTCTCGAAGCTTGTCTTTCTTTGCTGACAAAAAGGCGAATCATTTCTACACTGTATTTTTATGTGTGATGATAAATGGATTCTTTTTGACAATCACAAGTGTTTGGCACAATGATTGGATAAAGAAGAAGTGCTGAAACACATCCAAAACCGAATATTCATCAAAAAAAGCTGATGGTGTCTGTTTGGTGGTCCAGCGCTGGTATTATCCACTACAGCTTCATGACATCTGGTCAATTGATTACAGTGGATGTCTACTGCAACCAATTGGACAAAACGATGAGGATGCTTGCAATGAAGCAGCTGAGATTGGTCAATAGAGACAGGCCAATCCTTTTGCAAGACAACGCTTGACCACATGTCTCATAAATATGCTGCTCCAACTACAGAGGCTGGACTGGAAATCTCCTGTCATCCACCGTATTCACCAGAGCTTGCACCAACTGACTACCACTTCTTCCAGGCTTTGGAACACTTTTTCCAAGGAAAAATACTGAATTCTCAACAAGCTGTGGAAAACATGCCTTTCGAGATTTCATTGCCACCGTCTCTCCAGGCTTCTTTGCTGCTGGCATAAACAAGCTACTGTTAAGATGGGAACACTGTGTTGATAGTTTAGGCGCATACTTTGATTAAGCATCCTGCTCCTTGTTTGAGCTATAATAAACTAAACTTCTGATTCGAAATCAGACATTTCATATTTAACGACCTAATAAATTAGGTTCTATATGGAAATTGTGGGGACTTTTAAAAGTTGGGCATCCTTTGTCTCCCTGATCCCCTCCCAGTACATGGAGGGGGAACTCGCTCCACCACGATGAGGAGCCATCCTGCTGCTGGTCACATGGTGGGGGATAATCCTGACATAGCCGGTATCTGTGGGAGGCCCCAGGAATTGCTCAGGGAGAAAAGTGGAGGGTTTGGGACAAAGACCCCAGAACGCGTACGGAGGGACGTGGGAAGAGAAGCTCCCAGAGGACCCTGAGAAGGAGGGGCCAGAGGCAGGAGGAGAGGAAGGTGCCACAGAGTCGAGGGCAAAGGTAAGTTTTAGGGAGGAGCATCAAGAGTGCCAAATGCTGCAAGAGGTGCAGCAGGAAGGGGCTGAGAAGTTCCCTGAGCTCTGGCTGCAGGACTTTAGGGAGAGTGGCTGTCAGTGGCATTGGGGGGCCCACTGAGGAGTGGTTAAAAGCAAGGGCTCTGCCACTGACAAGCTGTCAGACCCTGAGCAGGCGACTTCACCTCTCCATGCCTCTATTTCCTCTCTGTGACAGGGTAATAGTTTGCTTTCCTCTTGGGGCTGGAGAAACACGTGTAGAGCACTAAGCCCCATGCCCAGCACGTGCTGAGCACTCCAGCGCGGCAGCAGGTGTGTGTTTCCCGGTTCCTCTCCCTTCCTCTCCTCAGTTGACTCTCCAGTAAACAGGGGACACCGGAGAGGAGGGGAAGCAGGGATAGATGTAGATGCCGGCAAAGCTTCCCGCAGGTTCTCCCAAACCTGATTCCCCTAATACACATGCACACCTATGCGCACTCACACACACGCAGCTTTAGACAGACACGGCCGCGGACATTCATGTAGACATAAGCACACAACTCATGCAAGACATTTACACAGACACACTTAGACACACCACGAGGTCCCTTGAGAAACATGTCCTGCCTCACCAAGGGCTTTTTCTAGCCACCCTCCAGGACTAGCTGCATTGCCTCAGAGCAGGGTGACCATCTCCCAGAGCTTCTGGAGGCCCAGAGGGTCCCCAGTCCCCCGCCAGCTGAGGCTGAACTCCACCCCACAGCCTCAGGCCCCCAGGGAAGAGGAGGTGCCAGGGCCTGTCCCCAACTCCTCGACTCACCTCGGAGTTCTCCACCACCTTCTCCAGGTACTTGTTGAAAATGGAGTAGTTATGCAGCTTGACACTCAGCCGCTGGTGCTCCAGCCTCAGGGCCACCATCTCCTGCTTGGCCTTGGCCAGCTCCCGCATGCGCTGCCTCTTGAGCTCCCGCTCCTTGTTGGCTTTCTTCAGGGCTCGGATCCGTTTCTGGTCATTCTCCTGGGGCCGGGGGAGGTGACGCTGGTCAAGCAGCTGTGCCCTGCCCTCCTGGGGCCGGGGGTGCCCTCAGTCCCCACTGTCTGCTGAGCTCAGACCACCCTAAGGATGGGCAGAGATTGCTGGGCCACCCATGTGGGAGAGGAGGGATGAATGAAAAGGATCTCCAGGGTTTGAAGCTGGTGGAGGGGATTTCTGTGGACTGCAGTGGGGCACAGGAAATGGTGAGTACAGAGGTTTAATCCAAAGTCAAGGAGGGGCCTTGGAGGAGCCGTGGGAAATGATTCTGATGCTGTGGGATTTGGGCTCTGGACTTCAGAGAGCAGACTAGGGAGAATCCAGGAGAAAAAAGGGTTGGGGGAGAACCATGTTGCATCAGGCTCAGTGTACAGAGAGAACTCAACCCCAGGGAAGGCTGAGAAAGTCCAGAAGTGGGTGCAGGAACCCTTCTGACAAAGTATCGGTTGTTTCTATTCTTAGCAGTGTCCATTTGTCATGGGGCAGATTCCTGGGCCCAAGTTGGGAGGCCCAAATTTTCTCCCGATTTGGTACTTGGTGCTTCAATTCCTTCAACTATAGAGATGTGAGACAGTAGACCCTCTCTTCCAAAAGCTGAGGCAACAGCGCTCAAGCTGTAGGAGGACGAGATAGGAGACATTCCTGGTGCAGAGGGCCTGGCAGCCTAAGGCCATTCCACAGAGCATGTTCCTAGGAGCTCCGACTGGCATCTGGCCGGGGCTGGAGGAGATGGTGCAGGCCATTCGATGCTCAGAAAGACAGATCGAGGCTCAGCTACTGCAATCGGACCAACCCCACCTTCTTCCTTCTGCAAAGCCCTCCCCCTAGATTAGGGGCAAGCCCACCCCTCACATCGCACCTGCGCTGTGTGGCTCCTTTTTCCCTTCAGAGGCTCCCGTGATTCCACATGGGTGGGCATGTGTGGTGGTGCCAGAAGGAAGGACATGGAGGATTTGTACTCTGCCCCATAAGCCCAGGAGAAGACTGAGGGGCCCTAACCCAGTAGCTTTCAAATCTACTTTTGCATCAGAACCCCCTGGGGAGCTTTAAAAAAATCTAGATGCATGGGCCCAACTCCAGAGCTGCTGAAAGCAAGAAGAGGGGAGAGAGTTCCCAAGGTCTATATTTGTAGCAAACTCTCTGGGATTCTGAAGCTGCTGACCCTCTGATAATTTGGAGAACCCCTTCCCCCAGATATCCTGCCACCCCAACCATTCCATGAGTGTTTCTCTGGCTGGTGACAAGGACTGGGCCCTTGGAGAACATGGCCAGCCCATCAACTTCCCTTCCCATGTGGTTTAGGCACAGAGTGGGGCGGAAGATGCTTAAGAGCCAGGCTGCTCTGTAGCAGAGGACAATAATTACACCCTCCCCATCGGAGCTGGGCCATGCTCTTCAGTGTTCCATAAGTGCTGGCAGGAGTGGGACTGGATAAATCTGGATTTTAAGATGATTAAATTGTTCCTCTAAGGACCTAGTGACAGAGGTTGTCTTGGAATGGACTCTGGTGCCTGGTCCTTCAACTGTCCCCTGCCCGAACCTTCAGCACAGAACCAGGACAGAGGGGTGGGGTGGGTGGGGGGGAATAAAACCCATCTCATTCACTGTTGTGTCCCCAGGTGCTCAGCCCTGACCATGGCACACCCATCCATTCATCCATCCACTGGGTAAACTGTATGTCCCGGGGACCGGCAAGGACATAGGAAACAGCCACCTACAGGGGCAGATACTGACAGGTAAACAGGAAATTACAAACAGAGCAATAGGTGAGGGACATAACAGATGCTGGGGAAGCACCAGGCATCGTTGGAGCACTCAGGACACTTTTAACCCAGGGTGAGGAGTCAGCAAAAGCGATGAGGAAGAGGAGGAGGAACAATTTGCCCGACTGCAGAGTGTGGATCCCCTGGCCTGTGTAGCAGTCTACACCCCTTCAAACCTGGATGAACTGCTCAAACTTCTGGATGTGGGCCTTCAGTTGGGCTTCCTTGACACCCAGTTCCTCCCAGCGCAGGTTCAGGGTTTCCATTCTGCGCTGAAATGTCTTTGGGGCAGGGGTGGGGAAGCAGAGAGGTCAGGAAGGCCCCTGACCTGGGTACCAAGGAGCACTCCAGCAGACTCCATCCCCAGGCCTAGGAGGGTCCACAGGAGGCCTTCCCACTTTCCACCCCATGCCTGCTCAGAGCAGAGCATCCCAGGACACTGGTAGCCCCAAGATTCATATCTTTTCTATTGTGCCCAGAGAAAAGAGACCAGACCACCATCTATGACTCCTGGTTCTAGCCACCTCCACCCACACAATGGAGGGCTGTCCTTAGGCTCTCCCTGAGGCCAGCCCACCCCCTCTCTTCCCACATTCCATCCCCGAGTACCCCTGCACCTCCTTCTTCTTCTCCATAGCCTGATGCATGATCTTGGCCTCCTTTTTCTTCTCCAGTAGATGGATGGTTGGAGAATCTGACTGTTTCTCAACATTGGGGAACTTCCTGCCCAAGACATGGGCAAGAGAGGCCTCAGGATTTGAGACCTGGGACAGGCTGGGGCTGGGAGTAACCCGTGGAGACAGAGACCCATGGGGAGGGAAAGGGGTCCTCTCCCTGACTTCAGGGGAAGGAATGGTGTGCTGAGAAGGAGAGAGGGCCTCTCTGGTATTAAGGGAGTGAGCTGGGGTAGGGTGACAGGGCGTGGGACCAGGGTGATGGGGTTACCAGTGCCAGAGTGATGGGGGCAGGATTGTTAGGAGTGCTGGGTCATAGGAGAGGAGGGGCAGGTTGGAAGGTGGGTGTGGGTGGTCCCAGGCAGAGGGGTGGGGCAGGCCAGGCCCTCAGACACTCACTGCAGCAGTTGCAACAACCTTTCCCCATACTGCAGCCTGAAGTACTCGGCCAGGTCTTCCTCTTCCATGATGCCCAGACTCATGGTGGCAGTGACCTACCTGCCTAGGCAGCTGACTCTTCACAGTGAAACAGTGGGTGACAGAACCACAAGTGGCTCAAGGGTGGTGAGGCTCTTGCTTCTCCCCTCCTCCTGCTTTCAGGGTCCCACAGAGGGTGGGCGTTTGGGAGACTGAGCAGAAAATGGCTGGAGACCGGGGATCCGTAGCTCAGGATGATGTGTCCGGGTGGTGATGGGAGATGTGGTTGCCTAGCAACAGGCTGTCTGCTTCGGTGGACCACACACGGAACCCAGGCATTGCCCTTTGACCCCTGTCCCCGTTGACCCCACTCTTGCTGGGGTCCCTGCTCTTGGCTTCAGCCCTTACCCCTCAGGAATCCTAGGAAGAGATCAGGCGTGATTAGAGACTGGTTGCCACGGAGCCAGGGGGCCTGGAGGCAGGGCCCGCGTGTCAGTGGCTGAGAAGGGGCATTTGGCAGAGGAGCGGCCTTGGCCTCTAGAGGGCTCCTGGGGCCTCCCTCCCGATTCCGGCGTGAGTGAGGGTGAGAGGGGCTGAGCCTCAGACGATGGCCCAGGAGAACAGGAGGGAAGCACAGGGGTGCCTGGCTGCGGGAAGATGGTGGGGCCGCGTGGGGCGCGCGTGTGGGGAAGCACAGGCGGAGGCCCCGGCGAGGCCCTCGACTGTAAGCGACTCGGGGCCATGGCCAGTGTTTGAGGCTCTCGGAAAATTAAATAGGAAGAAATGCCAAAACACGGCAAGAGAACCGTCCCCTATTTAAAATGTTTGCTTTGTGATGGCGGCCTTCCTCGGCCCGTCAGGACGCGTGCATAAACTCATTTGGCCCAGAGTCCGAGCTCTGCATTTGAGACGTGGGTGGGAGGCGGACGCCCTGGGGTCCCCTGCGCTCGGGGCTAGGCCCTGGCCGTGTCCTCGGGCTCCATCCCGCAGGGCGCAGGCCTCCTCTGCTCGCCCGGCCTCCCCTCCCGCAGGCCGCGGGGCTTCCCTCTCCGCCCGGGAGCGGAAGCTGGGCTGGGCCTGGGTAGGGTGGGGGTCTCGGGCCGGGCGGTGACCCGAGCCCCGCAAGCCCACCCCTGCCACATTGCTGGTTGTCTGGCGCCCCCTTCTGGCTTCCCACCCGCACCCCCAATCCTTGCTCTAAAATCCCAACCCGGGACCGGGAGACGTGGTTGGGGGGCGGCCCCCCACTGTCTGCCCAAGCCCTCAGAGCCCGCCTCAACACACGCCTGTCGCTTTCGGCCAGCCGGGAGGGCTCAGCAGGGGCAGCAGGACAGACCCCACCCCACTCAGAACACACCACCCACCCCCTCACTACCCCCACCCACCTTGAGCCCCTAAACCAGAGATGGCTTTGCCCCCGAGCGCCCGGAGAAACAACCCCAGCAGGGCGACAGTAAGCACACCAATAACGACTCTAAGCTCCTCAAAGGGTATTTGTCTCCTTGTTTATCCCGAGCGCCTGGCACAGTCTATTTTGGGTTTCCCTCTCTTTCCCCTGACGCTGTAGCTCAGTTTGGGGGGCTGTGTAATGCCAGCCCTTGAGGAGGAGGCCGTTTCTGGAATCACCTGTTTACCACGGCATATGAAACATATCCTTGATGGTCTGTGGAATCAGGTGGTCCAGGGCCGGCTTGGTCCCTACAGGTAGCTATAGCTACTAAGACATCCCCTTCTCCTGCCCGCGTGACCCCTCCTTTCTGGAAGCTCTTTCTGCTGCTTCACTTGGTGCCTAGCGTGAGAGTCGTGAGGAACGTGATCCCTCGCCCACCGCCATCCTTCTCGGTGGTCCCACCGTCCTCCTAGTGGCTATGAAACAAGATGCAGGGCTGGGTCGGACTTAGAGAAGTCTGTGCTTTCTTCAAGGCCCCTCCTCTTCTCTCTCTGGGTGAGCCCTGCTTGCTTTTCAAACCACCTTCTCACCTACGCCACCCACCCCTGCTCTTTTCTATCTTGATATTTGCCTTTGAGCCAAAATCTCCTAATGGGCCAATAGACATAGTTTGTTTTTCTGTCCTGTGCTATCCTTCCTCTGAGACAGTTATCTGCTTAAAAGAGGGGTGGGTAGGGGAGAATATCAGGAGAAAAAAAATTCTAGGTTAATATCTAAAAAAGTATTATCCTGGCATACAGACCAGCATAGTGCTAGGTACAAAAAAGAGGGAAGTTTGCCGAATATTGAGAGAGCATTGAGGATGTGAGGAAACCAGTTTTTGTCTATATCATTCCATCTCATGTATGTCTTATATTCCATATCGGTGGAATCATGCAGATAAATTATGTTAAATATATTTCAAAATGGATGTTATGGAAAACTCCTTGTACTGGTCAAACATATTAATGTTAGTTGCTGTAACAAACAGCCTCAAGGCTTAACAAAGTCTGGAGTGGATTTTCCTAGTGGCACAGCTCTCCAGGGAGATCTCTTTCAAGTACTGATCAGGGATCTAAGTCCCTTTCATCTTGCATCTCTAACATATTTGCCCCTGACCTCCAAGATCACCGTGGAAGGGGAAAGAGAGAAAACACAGAAAAAGCCCCTTCTCCTCTTAACGAAGACATCACCACTTCCATTCATTGACCTCTTTTGGGAACTGGTCACGTGGCTATTGACGTTACAAAGGGCTAGAAATATGGATTAGCTGTGTTCCCAGGAAGAAGAAACTATTTTGAAGAGCATCAAACCAGTTTGTGCTGTACTGTAGTCCTTTTTAGAATTAAAAGAATGTCTGGAAGTAAGCTGAAAGCAGAACTTAATAAAGAAATGGATTGTAGACAAAGAAAAAAAAAAGAAAGAAAACAGGCAATCGCCCTCTTAATGGAAACATCAAATTTAATTTAGGGCAATGTTAAAAGGATAATTTACCAGGACCATAAGTACAAAATGGCTTAATACTGGAAAATCTATTAAAGAAATTAATTCTATCAATATGTCTCATGATGAAAGATTTAGCATCATTGTGATAGATGCCAACATGGCATTGAAAAATTCAACATCCATCCTGATTTTAAAAAAACCGAACCATACTTTATTAATATGAGGAAAATATCTGAACCTGACAGACAACATTAACATTTATACTAAAGATATTCATGTTAAAGTTAGCTTTCTGCTGTCACTACAATCACTTAACATTATTTTAGATGCTCCAGCTATTGCAAAAAGACAAGGAAATTAAGTTTTTCTTTTTTTACATAATAGCAGATGCTGTGATGATGTACTGTGAAAATCCAAGAGAATGATTAATTAGTGAAAAATGATTAGAATTTAATATAATACTATGCAATTTATGAGAAGAATGAGGCTCATTTATATGCATGGACATGAAGAGATATTTATGATAAATTGTTAAGCGACAAAAGCAAGATGCAGAGCGATAAGTATAGTGTCATCTAGTTAGTCTAGTTAGTGTGGTTAAGTACAGAAAAAGCTCTAGAAGGATCTTACCATACCTCTGAGGACAGGAATGGGGTGGAGTGAGGAAGATTGTTTTGAATGGTTCTTTCACTTTTTCTCTTTGTATTCCTGTATATATTTTAACATGACGATATGTTACTTTTTTAATTTTGAAAAAATAATAGAAAAAGATATTAATTCGTATTGGCAGCAACAAAAGAAAATTCTTAGAAATAAATTTGCCAAGGGATATGTAGGACTTTAAAAAAGAAAACTTAAAATTTTTAACTGAGGGATATAAAAGAAGAATTGAATAGAGACTTACAAGATTTCTGAATAATGACTCAAATATTATAAAGATGTAAATTCTATCCAAATGAATTTAGGAATTTAATGTGATTGCACTCAAAATCCTAGAGAGAGTCCCCCTCTCCCCAGAAGCTGACAAAATAATGCAAAGATTCATTTGGAGAATTAGAATACTTCAGGAAATATGACCTGATTGGGCTTGCATGGTCCCAGTTTGTGATCGTTGGTACAACGAAACAGAATAGAAAGCCCAGAAACAGACCCAAGTTATATAGGAATGCATTGACCAGGGCAGGAAGTGTAGATTATTTGACAAATGGGGACTTTGGATCATGAGAGTGGTGGCCTCTTGATGGGGTTAGTGCCCTTATTAGAAGAGACGGGAGAAGAGAGCTTGCTCCTTTCTTTCTGCTCTTTGCTATGTGAGGTTACACTGAAAAGACAGCCATCTGCAAGCCAGGAAGCAGGCCCTCCCCAGACAACGGATCTACCAGCACCTTGATCTTGGACTTCCCCCTCAGCCTCCAGAACTGTGAGAAATAAATGTTTGTTGTTTAAGCTTCCCAGTCTGTAGTAATTTATTATAGCAGCCCAAATTGACTAAGACACTCACCAACACCATATACACCAATCTCTTTAATTTTTGCTAGTCTGACAGGTGAAGTTATACATCTCTATATAGCCATCTCTTCTTCTGTGTGTCTCCTATGCATGTTTGATGCACATTTTAAAAAAATTGTGCCGTTCTGCATTTTAATTGATTTGTAGGTCTTTATAGTTCTGGATAGTAATCGTACATTTTTGACACGCCCTTCTACTCATCCTGATACTTTTGAGTGGATTGGTTGGACCATCATTGGATACAGCAAGAACGGGGAAGACAACCAAGGTGGCAACCGGTGGCAGGCTGACCAATAGCTTGGAACCCAAACTGATTCCCCAAGTCCCCAGAACAATGAGCTTTATCTTCTCTTAGTCTTAGGACTCTCTGAAAGCAGAGATGGCGTTAAGCAGAAAAGGTGGGGAAACCTCTGGTCTGTCTACCCTGTAACCATGCA
The DNA here is from genome assembly GCA_963575035.1 of Avahi laniger. Taxonomy (NCBI): domain Eukaryota; kingdom Metazoa; phylum Chordata; class Mammalia; order Primates; family Indriidae; genus Avahi; species Avahi laniger. The sequence goes on along the minus strand of CAUYSK010048652.1, from coordinate 1,362 downwards.
GCTGGGAGATTATAGGTACAGCAGACCTGCAGTCCCCAGGAATGTTTCAAGCTCTCAGGCTCAGTGCAGATCGTTGTTAACAGAATACGTCCATCCCTTCGTGAGTTCATTCTTTGACTTTGCACACATACTTCCCCAAACTCCTCCCAGACTGTATTTGCTTCATTTGTATGTGGTTTAAGGTATCAGTGCCACGAGGATGGGTCTTATAGTGGAGGCGGTTTGTAGCAATGTCTGCAGAGCTCCATTTGCTTGAAGAAAAATTGTGTTCTTGGCTCAGCCACTCTTGTGGTTACAAAGACATCAACACTCTGCAGCCTCCTCCTCCTCATCTCATGTCTCTCACTGTCTCCTCAGAGTTCATTGACTTCAGTCATTTGATTTCTACAAAGTAAACCCAATGCACTTCCCCCTCTCTCCTACAATAGTTTTCACTTATGACTAATACTGCCCAACGTATATATGCAAATATTTTCTCCCAACCTATGATTCGTCTTTAAATTTTGCTTATGGTGTCTTTTATCACTGAAATTTAAAATATTTATCTAGCCAAATCTATTGATCATTCTTTTTATTTTTCTGCATTTTGTGTTTTCTTTAGAAAATTCTTCCACACTCAAGATTATAAATATATTCTAATGCATTTACTTTAGAATTGTATTTTTAAAAAACTTTATTTTAAATTGAAGTAAAATATGCATAACATAAAATTTCCTCTTTTAACCATTTTTAAGTGTACTGTTCAGTATCGTTAAGTATATTCGTGTTGTTGAGCAACCAGTCTCCAGAACATTTTCGTCTTGCAAAACTGAAACTCTATACCAATTAATCAGCAACTGCCAATTTTCCCCTCTTCTCAGCGCCTGGCAACCATCATTCCACTTTCTGCCTCTACGGATTTTATTTATTTTAGTTACCTTATGTAAGTGGAATCACACAGGATTTGTCTTTTTTTGACTGGCTTCTTTCACTTAGCATAATGTTCTCAGGGTTCATCCACGCTGTAGCATATGTCACAAGTTCCTTCCTTTTTAAGGCTGAATAATATTCCATTGCACCACAACTTGTTTAGCCATTGACAGGCTTTTGGGTTGCTCCCACTTTTTGGCTGTTGAATAATGCTGCTATGAACATGAATATTCAAATATCTCTTTGAGACCCTGCTTCAATTTTTTGAGCATATTGGATATATATGTGGAATTGTTGGATCCTATGGTAGTTCTATTTTTAATTTTTTTGAGGAACTGCCATACTGTTTTCCATAGCAGCTGCACCATTTTACACCCCCACTAACAGGGCACAAGGGTTCCAATTTCTATACATTCTCACCAACAGTTGCTATTTCTGTTTTTCTTTTCTTTT